>BKZX01029577.1:0-23026 GCA_014362285.1 Fagus crenata | reverse complement strand
CTTGCTTGACAAGGAAGATTCCAAATCTCAAATATTAAGTCGAGGACCAATTTTTTCCAAGTGGAGGGATTGATGTAGGACAAAACATGCTGTTTAATTTTAGTTATTTATTAATTTTGTTATTTTTATGTAATTTTTGAAATTATAGATTTAGGGTTGTTATTTCCTTGATTTTAAGTATCTTTTTAATACTTTCTAGTCAAATTAGGGTCCTGTTATGGTAGGGTATCAACTATAATCTCTTTTAGAATATTTTGACTTATCAATCAAGTAGTATAGAGCCTTTAAATTAGCCTCCAAGCTTGAGAACAAATTTTAGCAAATTTACTTATATTCTAGGGTTTCATAAAGGTCTTTTAGCAGTCCTAAGACTTCTTTAATATTTATAGTACTTGTAGCCTCCAAGGAAATTTAGATTTTAATCAATAATATTTTCATAAGAGTTTTACTCTCTATTTCTCTGGTGGATTCCAGTCTCCTTGTGGATTCAAGAAACCTTTAATGACTAGTGAATTCTAAGGTTATTTTCTTGGAGTAGACATGTGAATTCTACTTCTTGTAATTTCCGCCTACTCCAAATAAATATATTTCTTCCAACTTGCCAACCTTTTTTCCATCCTTTTTATTATATACATTAATTTATTTTCAGTAAATAGCAGGAGTGGGGGGCCCTTTGATAAATAGGCTAATTCTACAATACTCACACCTTTTTTTTTTTTTGTAGGTATAGTACCTTTAATAGAAAAAATCTCACATTAATGGTATCAATGTCACATATGATAGTAATTACCTCACATATGATTGTACCTACCATCACATTGCTTGGTACCTTAAATTTTTATTTATTTATTTAAATTTAATATATATAAAAAATTAGATAGTACCAACATCACATTGAATAATACTAACATCACATATAATGATACCTATATCACATTTGATGGTAATAATTGAGTGAGTACCATACTCACAAAAAGAGTGTGAGTATTGTAGAATAACCAATTTAATAACAAAATTAGTGATTACCAAGATAAGTACTTGATAAAAGGTAACGGAGAAAGAAAGATGCAAATTTAAACAACTTGAGAAATAAAACTTATGGCCTTACTTCATAGTTTAAGAAATATCCTCTTCATACTTTCTTGGAATTAATGTGTTAAATTTTAGTTTATTTATTTATTTTATATATATATATTTTTTGTGAAATATGAGATGAAAGGGAAAAACACAACTGTACAAAAAATTTAATTGACAATATCTCATTTTAATTCATCAAATATGCATGCAATTAGAACCTAAGTAAGAAGAACCAACAATCAAGCAAACGAATATCATCTCCTTTCAAACAAAATTCCTTGCGTTCCCACCAAAATTAATACACCCATATATCAACAATAATAATAATGATGACAACAACCGCAATGACTACGACTAGTAATATACAATGTGACTTATAGGTGCAAAAATTGGAGAGACTATATTTATGTTTTTACATGTATCAGTGTAATTGAATAATTTTTTAATTGTGCAAAAATTCATATAATTTTTAATTATACCTTTTATTAATTTATTTTATCTTTCTTAAAATAAGTGGGGATGTGGAATTGGAATCCAAGTTCTTCAAAATAGAGATAATTGCATAATGCTATTGAGTTATAATTCTTGACAAATTAGACCTTTTAATTGCGCATAAACTGTGTAGTATTCATATATATGAATTCCTCAATATAGAAGTATGAGTATGTAAAATCACCTACACTTATCAATTTATGAAAAAAAATATGTATGCCTTATATCTGGATTCAAATTGCCAAGACATCAAGAGGGTGGTGCATGGCAGTGGAAGCAAATTATTCCTACAAAAGCCTTTCAAAATTCAAACATGATATATTACCAAAGTGGTCGATAAGTACATGGTATTCACTTTTTGACCTAATAAACATTTTAAAAGATTGTAGTAGAAGAATCAAGAGCCACATCCAAGAGGCTGCTTAAGAAATTTGTTGAGAAAATTAGCTCATACTTTATAACAATATACAAATTGAAGAGGTTGGGGGTTTTCTATCATGTATAGAAATTCTTTTAAGCAATATGGTGAAGGTGGTGGCTTTTTACTGATACAGATTCGATCCCCTTGTTTGATAAATATATTGGGACTTGTTATCCGGCTAGACTGAGTACTTAACAAAAAAATTAGCATTTGTTAGCATAAGTATTTTGATAAAAGTGATCAAACACCAAAAATAAATAAATAAATAAATAATTTGGGCTAAAATTGACTTGAAAAATCACGAGTCTTGCTTCCAAGTAGTCCTCTCATTCTATATGTAGATATTTTTTAAGGACAAAAGATTGATATATACGTATTTAGATTAGAAATGATATTCATATATAGGGGTGGGCACGGGTTGGGCGGGTCGGGTATTGGGCAAAACTGTTGTCCGTCTGTAGAAAATAAGTTCACAGATAATCCATCCGTTAACCATCTGTTGATAGGTTCAGGTTGGTCGGGTCGGTTGAGTGGGTTTGGCGGGTGGATGTCGGGCGAGTTGGTTGGGTTTAATTGGGCCTGCAAGTGGACTTTTAAAAATCAGTCCATATCATTGTTTTGGACTTTTTTGGGTCATTTTAAAGCCAAATCAGCAACTATATGTAATTGGGCCTACTAATTTAGTTTTTTTAGCCATTTTTTTACTATTCATTTAAACTTCCTTATTTGCTAACTTTTTAAACCATTATTATATATAAAAAACCAAACATAAATGCAAGTATGCAACAATTCCTAAGCACATACAAATACAAATACAAAAAATCAATTTCATATTAACCTAAATTACCAACCAACTAGGCAACTACCAAGCATGCTAAATAAATAATCATACATTCTAATTCTATAAATTCATATTAATCTAAATTACCAACTAGGCAACTACCAAATACATTCTAATTTCTATAAATTCATATTAACCTAAATTACCAACTAGGCAACTACCAAGCATGCTAAATAAATAGTCATACATTCTAATTTCTACCCTAGTTTAGCAAGCATACAAAACAACAAATACAAATACAAATTAAAATACAAATAATCTAAAACTAAAAATAAGTGTTTTTGATTTCGAATTCCTAAAAGAGCTTCCAAGGGACATCACAAATTCAAAAGTCCAAGTTTGCTCTTGCTCCAATGTCTTCCTCCTACATCACAAATGAAGAGGGAAAATATTCAATAAAATCAAAACATATATTTTTTTTATAGATACTTGAATTGAATCAATCAATATTAAATGAATTACTTACCAATGAAACCTAAACTGAAGAAGATGATCCAACACTAGATGTGCCACTTGTTTCCGATTCAACAAAAGCTAAAATAGAAAACAAATATTGAGCAATTAATATATGAAACAATTATTAATACTAAATAGAAAATAGAACTTTTAAGAAACTCAAAATCTTACCAAAGTCATATTCCTCCTGTAATAACTCTACCTCATCCATTGCATTGCGTAGAGAGATTGGAACCGAGGATTTAAGCCAATTTTGTGAGCAAACAAGGACTTGAACCATGTCAGGAGATAGTGAACTTCGAAATGGATCAAGTATGCGCCCTCCTGTACTAAATGCTGACTCGGAAGCAACAGTAGAAACAGGTACCGCCAAAACATCCCGAGCCATTTTAGACAACACTTGATACCTACTAGAGTTGGTCTTCCACCAAAGCAATATATCAAAATTCACATCTTTTCTACCTTCACAATTTTCAGCCAAATATTTGTCAAGCTCATTGTTACACCCCATGGATTGCTCAGCCTCCAAGTAAAGATCATATTGTGAGTCCATAAACTCATATGGATTAGTCTCACTCATATCAACATCCGTGGTCATTGTACTCTTCTCACTCACACTTTCTACTTCCACATTTGGAGAATGAACAGAAGCATAATATTCAAACAACTTAGTCAAAACATCCCTCACATTAGCAATCTTCCCAGGAGCCTTAGCCTCACCATACACTTTTGAAAAACAAAACTTCAAAAATGTCAACTTCTTTCTAGGATCAAGCACCACAGCAACATACAAAAGGGGATTAATTTTATCCCCCTCCCCCCAATACTTCTCAAATTTTAATTGCATGCTTGTGGCCATTTGTTTCAAAAGGTTATCTTTGGAGTTCTTCAACTCAATGATTTTGGTTTGAATGATATAGATCTCATCAAAAAATGAGATTGAAGTAACATACAAAGAACCAGAGAACTTCTTTGTTGCATTATAAAAAAGCTTCAAAAAACTCATAAACAACCTACAATCTTGAAAATCACTCGCATCTGGAGCTCCCAAGCCACCACTCGTTTGTTGCTTATGAAAGTGTGTATTATAAGCTTCATCCTCAAAATCCATTCGTAGGAAAACTTTCTCAAATTTCACAGCACTTTCCAACATTATATAAGTTGAGTTCCACCTAGTAGCTATATCTAGGCATAGGAGACTCTTGGACTCAATCCCTAAAGTCTTCACATAATCCTTAAAAATTTGAAATCTATTTGGTGAGGACTTCACATACCTCACAGCATCACGCACCTTAGAAATAGAACTATTACGTTCTTTTAAACCTTCCCCCACAATCAGATTTAAGATATGCGCACAACACCTCATGTGTAAAAACTGATGTTCTAAAATAGTCCCCTTCCAATCTTTAGCTACAGTCTCCAAATACTTAATGGTGCCACCATTTGAACTAGCATTATCCACTGTCAAGGTGAATATGCTATCAATACCCCATGCACGCAAACATAACTCAATCTTTCTCCCAATTGTCTCCCCCTTGTGGTCATCAACAATACAAAAGTTTAAAATTCTTTTATGCAACTTCCAATCATCATCAATAAAATGACAAGTAAGACACATATAACAAAAATTTTGAATTGAAGTCCACGTGTCAGTGGTAAGACACACCCTACGACCCTCCAAGGCCTTCTTTAACTTCGCTCTCTCAATATTATAAATACTAACCACTTCTTTAGCTATTGTTTTGCAAGATGGGATTATTTTAAACTTAGGTTGCAAGACTTTCACAAATCTCCTAAACCCATAATTTTCAACAAACATAAAAGGCAACTCATCTAATATAATCATCTCAGCAAGTGCTTTTCTACCAGCCTCAATAGTAAAGGTTGTTGCAACAAGATCAAAACCCTCTTCCCCTTCTTTTTGGGGTTCAAAAGACAAGGTCTTTTGTCCCCTTAATTCCCTATTTGGGTTCTTAGCACAACCCGCAACATGGGACAACAAAGAACTTGTCCCGTGGTTTTTACTAGCAGCACTTAATTCCCTTTTGCAATATTTACAAGTAGCAACACGACGACCATCAGGATAATCTACTTTATCAAAATGATCCCAAGCTGGTGAAACTTTCCTACCAATTGGTTTTTTACCTCTAGGTGGAAGTGAGGGCTTGACTAGAGTAGAACCAGCCTGTTGGGTGCAAGTAGATTCTGGTTGGGAGACACCAGCCTCAACTGGGGTAGCACCAGCATCAACAGATTCCATAACCTATGATTTACACAAACACAGCTCAGCACAATAATCAAAATTGAAACACACATAACTAAACACTAAACAACATAATTATCCCCAATCTGTAAACATAATTATAATAAGATAAAATCAAAAACTAAACACTAAATAACAACAATAATCACAATCAAAGCTACTATACAAAAAAAAAATAAAAAAATAAAAAAATAAAATCAAAAACTTATTTTTGTACCGGCGGGGTGCTCAGATTTGAGAGTCTGAGATTGACTTGGTGAGGGAGATATCGACGGTTTGGGAGCTCCAGCGGTGTGAGATCGAGCTTTGAGGCGGCGGTGTGAGCAAGGGAGAGAGTGACAGCAAGGGAACGGAATCGAGAGAGAGAGAGGGAAGTGAGGTCGAGAAGTGAGGGCATAGGTTGTGAGGTTGAGAGGTGAGGTGTGAGGTTGAGAGTTGAGGGCGTGAGGCCGTGAGGTTCAGAGGTGAGGCGTGAGGAGGCTGCGGTGGCCGGTGAGAGAGAGAGAATGAGAGCTTAGGTGAGAAACGGGTTTGAGATTTTTTCTGACCTAAAGACTAAAGAGTAAAGGCTAAAGGGGCTTCTTTCACTTTTTTTTTTTTTAATTATTAAAGTAAATGAAAAAGAAGAATACAATTGGGTGAGTGACTGGGTATGGGATTATGGGTAGACAGGTAGTGTTAGGTTTATTTATTTATCATTTAAGTTAATATTGTCAGGTGGGTTGGGTATCTAACCGACCAAAAATTTAAAATCCGTTATCTGAATATTTAAAATATCCATATCCATATCCGTCCGTATATATGCTCACGGACGGACGGACGAACGGTTTGGCCAGATTAGTCGGGCAGGTCGGGTTTCATGGTTTTTTGCCCACCCCTATTCATATATACTATATTAGTGTGTTTGTTTTTAATCTTTCATGAAATGTGTTCTTGAAATCCTATACGGAATTGCTATACATGCATGAGAAAGTAGACAATTGACAAAGACCAGTATACTAATAATGCCAAGTGTTATACGTATATCACGAAATTCCTATTGCCGAGGACATGGTGCCCATTGTGTCCACAAGGAGTGTGTACTCTAACAAAATTGCTTTAAGAAGTGGAACTATATGAAAGTGTGAGAACATACCTTTTCAGTGAATAGTTGTTGGATGCATGTATCAAAGTTATCCTCCCAAAACCGTTTTATGGTGCTATTAAGATCTCCCTCCCATAACTCTTTTCCGTTAATAGGTTGGTAGTAGCCCCATTGATCCCTTTCATTATCTTCTGCCAGTTTAACTTTCTTTAGCTTTGGAGTGCTTAAGACTCCATTAGACAACATCTTCAATTCAGGGCATCCGGTCACAGTAACATAATTCAGTAATGGGAATCTGATGGTGCGATTACTCAAATTGAAGCCTTTGAGACTGGGTAAACAGTGAAGCATCAACGTTCCCAATTGACTGAAAGAAATCTCATCTCCTGCTTCATCTCCTCCCTCATCTCTAACTATTTCCATCATTTTGTTACATTCAGTTATTACCAGCGTCTTGAGTTGTACCAAACTTCTCGCTACTGAGGGAGTTACTAAGCAACTTAATCCATGACATTCGCATACTTCCAAACCTTTTAAGTTTTGGAAAGATATTAAGGATGGCACCAAATTCTTTAATCTTCCACATTTTGATACTTTTAGGTACTCCAGATTTTGAAATGTGCTGCCAGGTTGGGAGTTCTCATTCCAAAGATGTAACAAATAGTCCATTTCAGATAGATCCAAATCTCTTGAACCGTGTCCGTCCTTATTAAATAGTCCATATGGGCATATTTCATCAACGAAAGAATGTGTGACAACGTGGAGGTACTTGAGATTGCACAATCCTTGAGCTAGTGCCGAAGAAAACCCTTTGTATTTAAACAATTCACATACATGTTTTTTCCGAAAGAACTCTGCTAGAGGTTCAACACAATCACAATCCATCATCAATTCTTCCAAGTTAGGAAATGTATCCTGGGAAATATCCAAGTATTAAACAAAAATTAAAGGAAAAGTAAATGTACTCTAAGGAAGTTCCAGATAATATAATAATATTCCCAACAATTTGCACTTCTCATACAAACTGCATGGATATGATTCCTTGCCAGGGGTGTGGTTCCCAACAAGATCACATGGCCGCAAAAAGTATTAGTTGATATATGCACCAAATGTTAGAATAATAATTAAATGATAAAACTCATTATTGGGACAATAGGTAATTTATCATGGCAAGGTTCTATATTCAAATCATGTGCCTTTACACTATCTCCCATTTAAAATTAAAAAAATTCCACATGTTGGGCCCTAGTGAAAAGTACTTTTTTTTTTTTAATAAAGGTATATCTCACTCCACATGTTGGGCCCTATTGGACATGCCCTAGATCTCACTCCACCTCACGCGTGACACACATATCGCATGCCTAGTTGCCTTAGTCACCGTCAAGTGTCAACATTCAAGCACGCCACGCCAGCCTTACACAAATTCTTGATTCGGGTCTCCTCCGACCAATCCCAGTTCTTCGCTCCAACCCGAACTAGCCTTGATCAGGGATTCGACTGACCTAATCCGCCTTCATGGTTAATTCTAAAGAGAAAAGAAAAATCTGGCAATTGGCGTGGAAAGTAGAAAGAAATCAATTCAAAAAATTTCAAAGCCTTAAGATTCAAGCCAAGCCGTTGAGTTGATGCGTTATGGTATTTTTGTATTGTGCTTCTTAATTCTCCATCACATGTTTAAACCCAGTAACTTACTCTTTAATAACATAGTTCGGCTACTTCTAAGCCTACGTCTACGGGTAACGCTAACTAAAATCCACTATCAACGATAAGAATTACAACCACTCTTAGACTCTCATAAACACACAAACCTCACAACCTCAGAATCATTAACAAAACCACCCACAAACCTTACGCACGTAAACTAGCAATCTCAAAACACCAATACAGCCAATAAAATCTCTCCCACTGACAAAACAAACAAACTTTCAACACATAAATATGGGTATCTTTCAACCCCCAGAAGCTATCAAACTACTTTTCAAAAAATCCACTCTTGTTCTTTTAAGAGTCTTCTCCTCTCCCCATGTGGGAGGAACCTTGGATCAAAACTACCAAACTCTATGTAACAATATCCATTTATAAGGCTCAAATTCTATTCTTTTGATGGACAATGAATTCCCAATAAACTCTTCAATAAATATATTTCCTTCAATACTAAGGAAAAGTAATTTCTTTCACACCAAGGGAAATCTTTCCCTTCCACATCAAGGGAACCCAATAAGAAATCCAAATCCAAATAGGAATTTGAATTTGAATTTTTTTAACAAATCTACCTTGATTCAATTCCATTGAGCAATCTTAATATTTATAAGGAGCTCCACCTTAATCTACGACATCTTTTCTTGAAAAAGTTGATCATTGTTTCCACATCTATGTCAAACTTGTACTCTTGTCTACCCAGAACCAATGTTGTAGGTACACTAAACATAATCTTCTATTGGATTTTAACAAGATCAAACCTTCAACTCTAATACTAATTGTTGTGATTTGAGGCTAGAAAAAACACATTCACATGAAAAATAACGCAAAACCCATCCTCAAAAGGCAACAATATTTACGTGGTTCGGCTAACTTTAAGCCTATATCCGTGGGCAACACCAATCAAAATCCACTATTGACGATTAAAATTACAAAATTACAACCACTCTCAATCAAACATCACAAACCAAACTTAGAAACTCTCACAAACAACACTAAAAAACCCCCACAAACAGACACACTCACAAACCTCACAAACACAAACTCACAATCCCAAAGCCCCAATGCACCCGATAAACTCTCCCACACTAAGAAAACAAACAAACTCTTAACACAGAAATATGAGTTTCTTGTTGGGACAGCAGAACCTCTGCCACTACTTGTTGGGAATAAAATTATATTCATAAAATCTGTGTGATGCCAAAAAGAAGAACAAGCACAAGTCACCAAAATTTACGTGGAAAACCCTTTCTACTTGAAAGGAAAAACCACAAGACCAACTCCGAATAATTCTAATATTATAAAATCAATCACAATAGTTTCTTCTCAAGTTTAGCGATGACATGTGTATTGTTGCTGACAATTACCCATTAGCGACGACACACTAATGATTAACTATTAGCGACGATATCTATGTATGTCGCATTTAATAATGTATTAGCGATGAGTGATAAACTAAGATTATTTGGTTTTTGAAACAAGAAAAAATCAATATTAGTGATGATAATATCGTCGCTAATGGTATCGTATTAGCATCGACAACATATCGCTACAGAAAATCGAATAGCAACAGAGCAGACGCAACCATTGTTAGCAGCGATATTGTCGCTGCAGATAACATTAGCGACGACTTTTAAAGCATCAGCAACGACTTTGAGTTGTCGCAGAATACGAAATTTCTTGTAGTGACACTCATTGCACTGCTCTTCTAGGCGGCACAGTTTCCTTCTTTTCATGCAACTCTCACTTGGTTGCATTCTGCAGCTGCTGCACTCTTTTTCTTGCAGCACTTTTTTTTTTTTTTTTTTTTTTTCTCTTTGGCATGGCACCTCTATTTTCTTCTTAATGCAGCATCTTTTAAATTCATACACTACTACTTCGCAAACTCGTACGATGCATGGAAAAACTATTGAAAATAAGATCTAAAGTAATGTTAGGTAATTTTTCTTAGAGATTGCTTCAAGGATAATATCATTATAATCTAGTAGAATACTTTGCATAAATGTATAAAATACTTATAAATAGGAGATGTCATTAATAGCGTACAACAATTAAAAAAAAAGAAGGTATGGACTGATTATTCCATACAAAGCAAAGATAAAATTATCTAACTACATATAAGCAGTAGTTCGTTAGGTAGAACTATTCTCCCTAGAGAAGGAAATGGTATGGACTGATAATTCTATGGAAAACCATTTAAATAGCTAAAAAAGAATTAATTGATATAACAAACAATCCAGCTTGCTAAGTGTTGCCTTATTT
This sequence comes from Fagus crenata, assembly GCA_014362285.1. Lineage (NCBI taxonomy): Eukaryota > Viridiplantae > Streptophyta > Magnoliopsida > Fagales > Fagaceae > Fagus > Fagus crenata. Next base: position 12,432 of record BKZX01029577.1, on the reverse strand, counting down.
TTAAACTATACTAAAAAACACTAAGTCATGCTTAGAAACTGTGGAAAGATGATACCTTAAAAACTTAAAATTTACTAATTCACTTTCTCAGTAACTAAGAAAAAAAAAAAAAAAAAACGATGTCAACAATTCTAGTAAAAGACAAACCCAACAACTGCTTAGCCATATGGTTCCTATTGCACTTAGCATTCACCAACAACTATTTTAGATAAAACCCAATCATTGTTATTGCTTTTTACCAAAGATGAATTGCATTTAGAAAAAAATATAAAACTATTACACTTAATTGAGATTGAGGTTGTAGGTATTGTCCTATTGGTTCCTAACAATTGAGTTCAGTATTTAAATACTCAGAAAAAAGTTCAGTATCTAATTAGTTAGATTTCCAAACTATCCTTTTCAACATGCCATTAGACCAACAACTGTTTTAGCCATCACCCACTTAGCCTCAAACAATCCAAAGTACAAATCTTTAATTAATTAAGGAGCTTCAAAAAGTAAAGGGAACAAAAAACCACAATCTGAGCCAAAAGTCATTAATATTGCATACCTCAATATATTCCAGCTTACCACTATAATACTAATAAATGGGTGAAGCTTGAAAACCAAACTCACATTCTTTTTCTTCAATGGCTCTAATAGGTAACTAAAAAACCAAGTAGAGCCCAATACCCTCCATATACATTTCGTTTAATGCAATAAAAAAATAAAAACCATCAAACAATGCAAACCATAATTCAAACTCACATCTTCTCCCATAGGGGCTCCAAAAGGTAATCAAAAAACACAATCAGAGCCCCCATCCCTTGATATCTTTACTGTCCCAATATAGGTGAGGAAGTGGTAAAGAAAAGAAAATTCACCTTTAAGCCTGGACTATGATACTAACGTGACAATAAATTACCACAACTTCCTCCAAGGACCAATTATGTTGACAATAATGTGACAAGAAATGAAAATTGCATATGAATTAATTTCTTCAGCTAGAGAAAAAAGAACATGAATTCTTTGCACCACCCGAATCACCAAATAATTCCAAGTCAAACCCACACCACCAAAAATAAACAATTCCCATAAGCCAACAGATCAACATCAATTTTCTTTCTCATTCTATACATGGAAAACCCAATTGAATCATTAAAATAAATAACACACACATAGTTTTTTATGATCCCATATGATTTTCATACACAAACTCTGTTTCATAAGTATTTTCATACACAAATTCATAAGAAAACTTACATAAATTCATCAACAAAAGTGAAAAAAGCAAACCTTTAAGTGGGCAAAAACAATGCTATTTTGTTTTAATTTAATAAAGCTATGTTCCATATAAACAATTCAAATTATTTCGTCTTTGTCATTATTGAGGCTATGATTGCATTGCCACATTATGACTAATTTACTTTGGATGTTTTGATGGACGTATTTATGGTTGATAGTGATGTCTTGGTAGGATATGCAACATGTATGCTTTAGTAGGGATTTGGACCTTCTTTCTTATCTAGGATGGTATATCTCTTTCAACTGATTAAATGGAAAAGATAGAAAACATAGATTCTTATGTTTGTTCCAACTACAGTTTCCTACTTAAGCTCCGTTCATTTTTCCTTGCCTTCTGCACACCTAAATACATTCTTGCTAATTAAAATGTGTTACTCTGTCACCAAGTTTCTTAATACTTTTAAGAGAACTTCCCTGCAAAAGTTTTTATATACACACATACAAATGTGTGTGTATTTTCCTTAATCCACTCCTCCCTTCATTACAATAACTATTAAAGTCCATTGGGCCTAACTCAATCTCAAAAGATGCTTTAAGAGATGAGGGATGCCCATGACTTATAAATTGCACAACCCAAGAATATTTGGTCAATGTGGGACTAGAATCTCACTTTAATATGCCCCCTCACGTGTGATAGACCAACCAAACACGTGGACCATAATAGGGGCGAGATTTGCCCAACACTCAAGGGATGGCTTTGATACCATGTTAAAGTCCAATGAGCCTAATTCAATCTCAAAAGATGACTTGAGAGATGAAGGATGCCCATGGCTTATAAATTGCACAACCTAAGAATACTTGGTCAATGTGGGATTAGACTCTCACTTTAATAACAACCTCAATTCAACTTGTTCTTTTACTATAAACATAAGAAGATTTTTAAAAGAACAAAAAAATTGTTTTACTGTTTGATTGAGAAGAAATAGCATAATAGTGGTAAAAATGATCAACATAGATATTTTCTAAAATGTTTTTTAGTGCGAACCCTTTTTTCAATTTGGCTCAAGCATTTTGTCAAACACATTGAGGGTGATACGTTGGCCTCTTTTCACATGTGATGAAGAACATTTAAATTCATTCATTCAAGCATACCACCAGCAAAAACATAGATTCAAAGGAAAAAAAAAGATTTAGTAAGAGAGAAACCTAGCGAATCTAACAAATACAGAGAGAGAACTGGTGAGGGAAGAATCGTTGTCTTCGTCATTGAAGCGAAAAAAATTTGGGAAGCCAAGACAAAAGGCAGCTACCTTGCTTTAATGGTAGTGTTGCTTTAATGGGTTTGAGAAAGACAAAGGGGGCAACGTACAAAATCGGGGCTAACAGCGTGGTGTCGAACCCTAGGAAAAGGTTACTGTGCTGAGTGCCAATTTGAATTGCTAAGATTGTTGGAATCGGGGCAATGAATCAGGGTAGTGAATTGGTTCAGGAAGAACCTAGTTGGATCTAGGGACTTTATATGCTACTCAAAATAAGAGAAGGTGAAGAGTTTTGGTAGAAGAAGAGATGTCATAAAGCTGAGTGGTGGGTGTTAGGTTTGACTCTACAGATTCTTGAGTGTAACGAATGTTGAGGAAGAATGGACTATTACACCACAATGTGGAATTGAAGAATGAACTGTTACATAATCGAAGAAGAGAAGGAAAGGAATAGATGAAAGAGAGATCGTTAGAGAATGAGCTTGGATTTAATGGTTTGGCCATGGTTTAATAAGCATTAGTGGAGGAGACTGCATAGTGCAGTTAATGGGAAAGGGTGGAAGAAACAAAGAAAAAAAAAAAAAAAAAGACGTGAGAAAGAGAGAAAAGAGCTTCGATAAACATGAGGTAGGATTGATGTTGGGTTGAGGTGGAATTTTATTTGAAGAGGGAATCTGATGTGCCTTGTATTGGGAAAATCTAAAATAAATGTGGATGTTTCAGTAATTAGTTTATATTATAGATACTTAACGGCCCAAGCAAACTTCTATTTCCACTTGAAAGAGAAGTCCTACCAATGTGTGGTAAGCAAGCTCATTAAAGAGCACTACTCATGTGTGGGCTAGACTTGGTGCATCCATGCACCCTAACAATCTCCCCCACTAGCCCACAGAGGAACGAGATCTTCAATCTAACTCATTAATTAGAATCTTTGCCGACCGAGCCGGCACAAGCTTCTTCATCATCTTCACCATAAGTGAGAAAACTTCATCAATGTCGATGCTGTACACTCTCAAAGAATTAATTTCACATTGGATATCCTTAATCCAATTTCTTGGCTCCCCCTCATCAAAAGCCCATATATTCTTGGAACAATCCTTTTGAAGTTCTCCAGTAGACCACCTCTCATGAGGTTCAACAATCTCTACTGTAGGAGGTTGCACCTCCTTCTTAAGACCTTTAGAATCTTACATTTCATCATTATCTCAGGTAGCCAACTTTTCATCTTTATGTTCCTCATCACATATCGCTCCCTTATCTATAGCACTGTTACATAGAGAAAATTTTACACTCTTGGCAGCAACACCACTAACCTCAACTTTCAACTATGGAGTCTTCTCAATAGCTTTAACCCCATTGAACTTTTTCTTACAGGCCTTCGCATGAGTCTTGTACATACTGCAACAAATACGCCATCTTGCAACAACCAAAGATCATTCGGTAAGTTTCCATCTTCCATTGCCTAGGTGGTTACAATAACCTGCCTAATCCATAATTGGTGTAGAGATCAAATTAAAGCGTAAAACTGGAACATGTCATACATTCTTCAACATCACTGTGTAACTAACATTGGTTTTTATGCACACATTACCAATTTCCACAATCTTCGAGTAACTAATATTGCCCATCTAAGTACCAAAGTCTCCTGCTTTGTACATAATGAACAACTCTTTTGTACGAAGAACATGATGAGTAGCCGTCGAATCAACAACCCACTCATCATCATTGTTAGCAACATCCACACAGTTTTGCTCTTCAACTAAGAGCACTACAACTCCTTCATCGGTCACAGCAACTGTTGTATCCTTCTCATCATCATTCTTTTGATCTTTATCTTCAGTTTGTTATTTTTTTCCAATGCCAAAAATTCATTCTTATATGGCCCTTTCTTCTATAATGGAAGCATTCTTTAGTCTCTTTAAACTGATATCTATCCCTTAACTTTGACCTGTCATTGAACGTAGCCCGATCATTACGACATTTAGTTCTACTTCTACCTCTATCCCCTATGACAAGAGCTTGACCTTCTGCATTGTTTATTCCTGCATCTCTCCTGCGAACCTCCTCGCTTAAAATCAAATCTCTCAAATATCATCATATTTTAGTTTTTCTTTCTTTCCAGAATTGCTCACTGTCATTCTCATGGTTCCCAACTATTTGGCAAAGAAGCCAAAACATTTAACGCATAGATCTCATCATCAAATTCAATCTCCACAGAGGATGATTTGTGATCGTATTGAACTCATTCAGATGCTTTGCCACAGCTGCACCTTCTGCCAGACAAAGCCCTCATCAGACCCACTATGGTCGTCTCCTTCACAACATTGTGTGCAACTAATCGAGGTAGATGTAGTTTCTTCCCTTAGAGATAATCTTCAATTTACATCTTCCAATACCCAAAGTCTGTGCCGTCAAACTTCTCGATTCCTGATGTCTTATGTTGTCGCACACTACCATGGGCTCTAATACCATCTGTTGGGAAGATAACAACTTGGGGAGCCTTTAATTGAGGAGTTAATATAACATATAGGGACACCACTAATTATTTTATATTAATTCCTCCACATCTTCACTCTTTCTTCATGTGGGACTTCCACTCACATGTGAATTCCCAACATATCTTTCAAACCCCAAATGCTACCAAATTACTCTTCATAGAAAGCCACTCATGTTCTTCTAGGAGTATTCCCCTCTCTACCATGTTGAGGAACCTTGGGCCAAAGCCATTAAACTTTTTGCAACAATGCCTATTCATAAGGCTCTAATTCTATTCCTTGATGGATAAGGAAGTCCTAACTAATTCTTTAATAAATAAATTTCGGGGAAAGTACACTTTACCCACCTGTGGTTTGGGTTGTTTACATGTTGCCTACCCGTGATTTGAAAACTAACACTTTACCCACCTGGGTTTGCTATGTTAACATCCATAACCCACCCCATCTTTTTCACCGTTAAAAACACAATAAAACTTGAAAAAATATAAATTGGAGAATCAAAATCTCCCCCTTTCTCTTTTTCTTGAAACTTTTGTAAGAAATATATATTTGAGACTCAAGAACACAAAATAAAATATTATTCTAACATTTATATTTTCAATTTCACTCCGACCAATCAGATCTCTCTCTCTTCCTCACAGCTCATGGTCGAGCTCTAGCTTCACATTCAACCCACCACTTGCCGTCACCACCAGCGGTGGTTTTCTTCATCTCTGCTCGAGCCTAACTATCCCTCTCTCTCACTGTCTCTCACTCTCATACCACCAGAAGCTCGCTTGTCCTGATCTCCTCTCTCTTCAAGCTCGGACCCATCTCCATCCAATGTAAGAGCGTTTTTGAATCTTGGGATTGGGAGTGACTGGCAACTTTATGGGTTCTACAAATTCGGTGTGTGGCTTCCAAGATTGTGGTGTGTGAGTTTGGTTGGGTGTTTGAGTTTGATTTTGTGTGTAGGGATGAAGAGATGGATTTAGTAGTTTGTGTGAGGTTTTGCACTTTGGCTTTGGGGAACAAAATAGTTGATGGTGGAGTGATTTGGGTCTGAATTTGAGGGTAAGGTGTTTGAGGTTGGGTCTGTGTGGTTTGTGTGGAACTTTGTATTGGGTTACGTTGATGGATTGGTTGTAGGTCTCAAAGAACTTTTGCAAAAGAAGGCCGATTGAGATTTCAAAATAAAATGAGTTTTCTGGAACCAAAAGATGTTTTGCAGAAGTAGCATTGATTGACATAGATGCCAAGGAACAAAAAGCTTTGCTAACTCAATATAAATGGCCTTTTTATGTGTTAATGGTGTATATTTCTTACAAAATTTTCAAGAAAAAGAGAAAGGGGGAGATTTTGATTCTCAAATTTTTGGTTTTTAAAGTTTATTGTGTTTTTAACGGTGAAGAAGATGAGGTGGGTTACAGATGCTAACAGAGTGAACTTTAGGAAGGTAAAGTGTTAGTTTTAAAACCAAAGGCAAACAACTTGTAAACAGCCCAAACCACGGGTGGGTAAAGTGTACTTTTCCCATAAATTTTCTTACATGCTAAGAAAAGTCATTTCTTTCACACCAAGGAAAAATCATTTCCATCTACTCCAAGAAAACCCAATAAAAAATCTAAATCCATATAGGAATTTGACGCAATTTCCAACAACATTTATTTTTAGTATTTCGTGAAATATGAGATGAAAGGAAAAAACACAACTCTACAACATAATGTAATTGACAATATTTCACTCTTATTCATCAAACATGCATGCATGCAATTAGTACCTAAGTCAGAAGACCCATCAATCAAGCAAATGAATATCATCTCCTTTCAAACAAAATTCCAAGGGTCACCCCTAAAAGCACCCTATCAACGGCAGAGGATCCCCTCCCATTGAATCCTTCAATATCTTCCCATTTTTATCTAGATAAGAGACATGTGGCATTTTAAAAAATTCAATGGTCTTAAAACACTCATTGAAACCACATAAAATTAAATAAATGCCATGTGTCACAATTCTAACTAAAACTTGGAGGAAATTAGAGGTTTTCAATGGGAGGGGATCCTTTCCCCCTATCAACAACCATGGTGATGACAATAACCGCAATGACTACCGCAATGTATAACCAAGAATGTATTACAACATGGAAGTGTGACTTATAGGTGCACAAATTGGGAGGACTATATCTATGTTTTTTACAATATTAGTGTAATTGAATGATTTTTGAATTGCTTAGAAATTCTTAACATTTTTTATTTTAACTTTATTTTATTTTCTTGAAACAAATGGGGTAAGACAATTTGAATCTAAGTTTGCTCTATTAAAAAAAAAAAATGGACAATATATTAAATTACAAAATTCTTAACAAATTAAACTTTTTAGTTGGGCATAAACTGTGATGTACTCATATATATGAATTCGGGATTAGGAGAAATGAGTACATAAAAACACCTACACTAATCAATTTATGAAAAATAAAAATAAAAATGTAATCTGAATTCAACTTGCTAAGGCATCAAGGTGGTGCATGGCCGTGGAGGCAAATTATTCCTCCAAAAGCCTTTCAAACATGATAAAATTGCCAAAGTGGTGTCGAATTACATGGCATTCACTTTTTGACCTAATAAATATTTTAAAAATATTTGGTAGAAGAATCAAAGGGGCACATCCAAGAGGAAGCTTAAGAAATTTGTTGAGAAAATTAGTTCGTACTTTATAACAACAGACAAATTGAAGAGGTACTATTTATTGAAAGTAATATGGTGAAGGTGGGGGCTTTTAATTTACTGATCATTCCCTCGTTTGATAAATATATATATTGAGACTAGTTATCCTTAATGGCTGAGTACTTGATAACAAAATTAGCACAACAAAAATAGAAAAAGAAAAAATAAGAAGCAAGATTTTGGGATAAAATTGGACAACTTCAAAGTTGTCCTCCCATTTTCATATGTAGATATTTCTGAACGACAAAGAAATAATATATACGCATTTAGATTAGAACATACCTTTTCAATGAATAATTGTTGGATGCGTGTTGCAAACTCATCCTCCCAAATCCGTTTTATGGTGGTATTAAGATCTCCCTCCAATAATATGTTGGTGTTAATAGGTTCGTAGTAGTCCCCTTCACAGTTTTTCCTATTTGCTGCCAGTTTAACCTCCGTTAGCTGCGGAGTGCTTAAGACTCCATTAGAGAAGATCTTCAATTCAGGGCATCCAATCACGATTACTTCTTTCAATGATGGGAATCGGATGGTGTGATTACTCAAATTAAAACCTTTGAGACTGGGTAAACAGTGAAGCTCCAAATGATTCAATTGACTGAAAGAAATCTCATGTTCTGCTTCATCTTCTCCCTCATCTGTAACTATTTCTGTCATTCTGTTGCATTCAGTTATTACTAGTTTCCAGAGTTGTACCAAACTTTTCGCCGTTGAGGAAGCTACTAAGTAACTTAATCCATGACATTTCGATACTTCCAAATCATGTAAGTTTTGGAAAGATATTGAGGATGGCACCAAATTCTTTAATCTTCCACATTTTGATACTTCAAGGCAATACAGATTTTTAAATGTGCTGCCTGGTTGGGAGTTTTCATTCCAAAGATGTAACAAATTGGGCATTTCAGACAGCTTTAACTCTCTCAAAAGGAATGAATCCTGGGAAATATCAAAGTATTAAACAAAATAAAGGAAAAGCTAATGTCCTCTAGCTCTAAGTAAGTTTAGAATAATATTTCCAACAATTTAAAGCTGGGTTTAAATGCATGTAAATCATGTGGCTCCCTAAACTGGAATCTATGTGCACTGGCCGATCATCCAGATCTCTTGCAGTTCTTATCCATACTGCATGGATATGGTTCCTTGTAATAAGGGGTGTGGTTCCCAACAAGATCACACCGGCACAAAAGTATTAGCAGATACTATAAACATCATAGAAATATACGCGCAAAGTGCTCATGATTATTTAGAAAAAAAAAAAAAAAATGTAGAAAGGATCTAATTTTTTTTGGGCTGAAAATTAGCCAACAGAATTATTATAAGGATCTAATTCAACTGGACTTGGCCACTTGGCTTAAAGGCAATGTAACAGGCAAATGTTCAATTAGGAAAGCCAAAAGGTAGACAGATGAGGAAATAAAATATGATGACAATAATTTTTTTTAAAAATAAAATAAAAAATTAGTTACTATCAATATTATTACATAAATCTTATAAATTAACTTGACAACTAATATAAAGGGTGTTACATCCATAACTTAATAAATAAATTTATTTTTTTCTTTTTTATTTTGTGTGTAAATTATATATATATATATATATATATATTAATTTTTAAAGTTTATATAGTAAAATTAATGAAATCAACAACATTGAATTATTTGTTAAGTTTATACAGAATGTATTAGTGAAATCAACATTATTGAATTATTTTATAAACGAAATCAAAAAAATTTATGCTCGTTCAAATAATCTTACCTAAATTTCTCCACTATATCAAACAAAAGTTCCTATGTTTTATCAATTCTAGAACATTTCAAATCCTCTATAATTTTTCAAAAAACAGTATTTTGTAAGATGGTCATGTATAAAACTAATTATTTAGTAATTAATTTTTTTTTTAAATATTCTGGGATAATTATATTAGATTTCATATCTATGATCTATAATATAATGTAAAACCCGAAACTTTTTTGACTTTTAGTTGACCTTGTAATATTACGTCACATAAGCTGCTCTCACAATTTTATACCTCATTATTTTAATATATATATATATATATGTTTAATTAAATTTAAATTTTATTCTATAATTAAATATCTCATTAGAATCCTAACAAATTATATTTTCTTTAATAGAAATAATACATTGTTCCATATATATAAACACAACCATAATAAATGGCTAATACTATAATATATTTTATATAGAAACACAATAATAATAAATTTCTTTTAATAATTATCAATTTTCATATTTAAGAAAAATATAAAAGACAAAAAAAATCATATTTAGACTAATCATTCTTTAATTTTTATTTTAAGTAATTTTTTCGTGCATTGTACGGGTTTGTGACTAGTATATGTTAACAAAGGAAATAGTATGGGCACTTACCTTTCCAAGCAGAAAGAAGGGTTGCTGAATCGGTACATGATGATGGTCCAGCCCATTTGTATCATGGGAGCTTAAATCACCCGAACTAATAATCTCCAGTTTAGAGCATTGACATATCTCTAACCTTTTCAACGATGGCCACTTGGAACTGTGTTTTCTTGGGCAAAAGCACTTGAGTTCAGGTAGATCTTCAAGTTTTAGGCAGGTTATTTGTGGTAATACAAACTCCACTGATGTCTTTGATTCTTCTTCCATAGCAACAAATTCCTCTACTCCACAATGTTTTATGCTTAGCTTTTCAAGTTGAGAAAGACCTTTGGCAACAAAAATTGGGAAAACACTTTTCAGACTTATACAGTTAGTAATATTAACTTCATGTAGATTTTGGAAGGTAAGATTATTTGCTTGGGGATCCGAACTCCATACATGCTTAAGATTCGGTAGATTGCATAACATCATGTCTCTCAACGTACTGGCTACCGTATCAATTGTTTCTTCAACATTTACACCTCTGATTTCAAATACCTCTTCCACCGAAGCACAATTCCATATATTCAACTCTTCTAGATTTCGGATCATTCTCAACATATTATCAGGAAAAACTTTCTTTAGATTTCCACAATGATGAACATTCAACTTTTTTAGTTTGCAGAAGGATTGTGGAACGAGTTGGTTGTGCCAAATCATCATCAAATTATCCATGTCGTTGATGAGTATTTCCTCCAATTTAGGAAATCCGACCTACAAATTCTCACAATCCGATTAAGTCAATAACAAACCTTTATATTACACCTGACGTAATTAAGACTAAGAAGGCACAAAAATAAAGATAGAAAATCTTTTTAATAAAACTATATTCTAAAAAGACCCGAAAGCAGAACAGAGAAGAATAAACATTTATGCATTTATTGGAGAGAGAATTTAGAAGACCATGTAGCTACTAGAACTGGTACTCGTAAGCAGCTAATAAAAGAAAGGAGAAAAGAGATAAATAAACTTGTGTTTTAATTGAAGATAGGTTGTGCGGCGTTAAAAAGATTCATTTCTTCAAGTTCTTTCTAAAATGTCAAGTCTATATTTAAAGAATTGGAGACAAAATTTAGATAACAGTACTACTTTCAATGATGGAAACTCAATTGAATTCCTAATTAGAATCTCATGAATTTTTGAAAAATATCTCGGTAAGAGATTTTTATTTTTTATTTTATTTATAATCGGTTAGAGATTATATATGGGGATAATTACAATAAACCCCTATGTGGTTTAGCCATGTGACACTTTGCCTACCTATAGTTTGAAAAGTATCACTTTACCTATATGTTGTTAAAATTGTTAGCAGCCATAAGCCTATAACCCACCTTACCCCTTTACCTTAATAAAAACAAATAAAAACATAAAATATACAAAAAATTGGATCTAACATCATGTTAAAACAATTTTTTCCCAAAAATTGAAGAACATCAAGATCAATAAATCCAACAACAAATCAAGCTGGCAACACCAAAACCTCTTCGCCACTCACAATTGTGGAGAAAAAAAAAAAGAAGAAGAAACAACACCAAATCCAGCATAATACAACACAAAACCAATACCCAGATCAACAAAATCACCACCTGCAATTAAAAAAAGAAGAAAACATAGTGTTGTGAACCTGTGACTCTACGCAACCTCATAACATTACACAATCCTTGGCAATTTTCAATCTCCGATGGCCTTAATAGTAGCTGCCAAATCCATATTCCGGTCATGCTTCAGCTCCACTTGCAGCGCTGCAGCTCGCGGCTCGCTTCGGAAGCTAAAGCTGAAGCAGCTAGCTATCCCTTTCGCATCCGAACCAAAAATCCCCTCTCTAATCCCGCTCTCAGGTAATCTTTACATAAAAATCAAAACAAACTTTCCAATACACACATTCATGGATTTTGTTTGCTTGGTTTACTCAATCTGAGCTCAAGGCAGGGTTTTTTTTTTTGTTTTTTTTAGTCTTTTAGATGAGTTTGTTAATTGTGGGTAGTTGGTGTATTGAGAGATGGTGTTTTTGGGTTGTTTTTTGGAACTTGGTTGTTGTGGGTTAGGTGTTGTGGTGACAAGGGGAAGAAATCTGTAGAAATTGTTTACTGGCAAAAAAAAAATGGTTTAGGACCTTCATGTGGTGGTGCTTGGTTTTCTTTGTTTGATTTGCAAATGATCAAGAAGTTATGTTTCAGTGATGATTTGTAGATCTAATAGAAGAGAGAGAAATAACAGAGAGAATGTTGAGAGAGAGTAATTTATTTACAATTTTTTTAGAAAAAAGACTGAGAATGTTGTGTTCTTCAATTTCTTAGAACAAAATATATTAAAATTTAACATAAATAACACAAA
>BKZX01029573.1:0-12801 GCA_014362285.1 Fagus crenata | reverse complement strand
AGATTGGTTGGAGGGAAATAGAACCATCAGTTGGTTTCCAACAATATGCATATTAGGATTCCTCAATTTTTGGAAGATCTGAGTTTTTTTTTTTTTTTTTTTATATATATATATGATGGTTGAAATCCTCTTTCAATTTCATTGTAATGTAAATATTCTTCATGACATTCTGTTTGGAGATTGTTGTTAATAATTAAGGATTTGAGTTGATAATGTAGATGAAGCCTCTTTCATTTTAAGTCATTTGTGACAGTACGTATCAACTTATCAAAAAAATAAAATTTAAGTTCTTTATCATTTGTATTAACTACTCCTTATAGTGCTTCAATTTGCCTCAGGTATCTCAAAGATACAATGAAAGATTTCAAAGTGAATGAGACATGGTATCAGAAAGACAATGTTAAACTGCAAAATTTCGTTTAAATTTTTTAATCAATGATTATGTCAGCCCCACCTCATATCAAACATTATCTTTTTACCATATATTATTTTCTAAAGATTCGATTTTGGTGTGATTTTAAAGTGACTTTCAAGAGCATCTTTTAGCATCTTTGCATAAAAGATGCCAAAACTTGGTTAAAGTTCAAAACCAAGTTGTGAAAGAGACTTTTAGAACAATCACTTATCCCTCTCAATGAATATTGAATATTGAATATTGAATCACACCTTTTCCTTCTCAATTTGAATTTCTCTAATCACAAACCAACACAACTCTCACCACTGTCTGAACTGAAAAAAATGAATAGGGCAGCTTCCAATTTCCTTAAGCAATTAAGAACACATGGTGCAACAGCCAAAAAGCCCCACTATCTATTCATATAAAATGCTCTCACCAGTCACCAAGAATAAGTGTGACTACTCAACAAAGACTCTCATACAAGGAAATAAAAGAAACACAGGTTACACTGTTTATGTAAAGAGCTTACAAATATTGATCCAAACTATCTTCATGAATTTCTCTTCTGAAGTAAATACAAATCTGAAATCCCCTCACTAGCCCCTTGCTTATAAGGGTATGAAACAACACATGATATCAGAGCTTTGATGACATCTGCAAGACTAGCTTGTCCCAACTCCATGGACAGAGTTTTGCAATATTCAAAATGATAATAAGCAATTGAAAACTCTACTACCAAAATCAAATAACACATGAAATTATTTCTTAAAAAAATATATATAATACTCATATTTGTAAAATCATAACCTGAGTTTCATGAGTTCATAGAAATTTATTTCCCTTCTTTTGATATCCAAATAAATAAATTATAATAAAAATAAGAACCGATAAACTAAAATTTATAGGCATTACTGAAAAATTCAAAATGATGAATAAGCTAAAAAAAACCCAGGAGCAAAACTAACTCTCTTCCTAGTTTTCCCCTTCCTCCCAAAATTATCTGTTTGATAACCCATTGTCTTGGCCTAAATCTTTTGGTACCTGTCGTATAAACCCCGGCTACCCACATTCCAGGTTCCCCTATATCCATAACCTCCCCTCTTCTGGCTACCCTCATTCCAGGTTCCCCTATCAGTTCTTTTAAATTCCATATGCTTTAACCCATTATTAGTTTTTTCCCACTGTTTCCTACCCCATCCATTTCCCCGACAGTCTCTCCATCCTCTATCTTTCAAAGCTCCATTATTCTGTCTAAATCTGCTTTCCCAATGGTTGTCATCATTATCCAAGTTCATTGGCTCCTCCTGGTTCCAGCCCCAATCTTTATTCTCAAAATCACCCCATCCTTTATCCTTCACTGAGCCAACACCCTGAAAGCCACGCTTCCAAGAATTGTCACCATTATCCCACTGATTCCCACCCCATCCATTTCCACAATCTCTCCAACCTCTATCTTGTGAAGCACCATTATTCTGTCCAAATCTGCTTTCCCAAGTATTGTGACCCTTAACTAAATTCTTTGGCTCCTGCTGATTCCAGCTGCAAACGTTTTTCCCAGAATCACCCCATGGTTCACATCCTTTATCCTTCACTGCAGAAACACCATGAGAGCCACTCTTCCAAGGATCGTCCCCATTATCCCACTTATTCACATAGTTTCCCCCCTGATTTATACCCCATGGCTCATCCCCACCATTTCCCCATGAGTTGCCATCATCCCATGTTTTCCATACTTTATCCTTCACTGCAAAATCAGGATCATCCAGAGAGCCACTCTCCCAAGGATTACCATCATTATCCTCCTTATTCACATAGTTTCCCCAAGATTCCCGCTGGCCCAATCCCTGTGCTTCATTATTCAGAGCTCCAAGATCCACCACATTGTAACATCCCCAAGGTTTGTAATTATTTCCTTGGTTCATATTAGGCCCCTCTCCCTCCAAGTCCTTAATCAGTTCAGGATCAATGTTAGTATCCCAATCTATTTCATCAATGTAAATATCCGGATCAGGCAGAGAGACATCACAGGGGAGGCCATTGATCTTTGTCCAATAACGTTTCTTTGCATTTTGAAATGCCTCTTCACCGGCAGAATCATCCCATCTAACCACTTTATCTTTGGGGTACATACACTTCCTGGTTTCTACTATCTTCCCCCATGGTATTTTTCCAACCAAAATGCAGAATTGCTTTTCCCATAAAGGCACACCATCATCTTTCCATCCTATAAGAGAGAAGAAGAAAAAAATCAATTTAATGAGCCTACTCAGATCCATGATTGATGCTGATAAGAACTCTCCAACTAAACAAGACAAACAGAGAACATACATGAAAAAAATAAGAAAAAGACACCCCATGAACTAAAACAACTTTCTTCACTTTCAGGAAAAGACATCTAGCAATGAAGCTAATGTGCCATGTTCAACATACGCAGAATATCATGAGATTCACATAACCATCTAGTAAAAAGTTTCAATGAATTCCTTTTTATTTTATAAGTATGTATAAAAATCTCTAACAACAATAATGTACTAGACTGAGATACAGGGCGGGAGCTAAGAGACTTCTGATTGAAGAACTCGAGCTCTTTGTTGGCACTAACAACCTAGTAGGGTGGCACATGCCGAAGCATGATATGGGATACAGATTAGGGTAGGGACTTTTTCTATCTATTGGCAAAGCAATTTAAACAATAATCTCTAAACTATTCCAACACATAAAAACTTTCTCCTTTTCAAATATAATGCATAAATGAAAATGAGTTACCTTCCAAACCAACACAAACAGTACTGTATTCATTTCCTAGGTCATAAATGTTTTCAAGATCATATATTTCCTTCCCATTATAAACAAGAAACACATTTTAATAGTAGAGCTCTAAATGATTTCACTCAATTCTTATTCCTGAGAATGTTGTATGAATTTTTTATTTTTATTTTTTATTTTTTAAATATTAGCCTTCATGATTGTATAAAAAGAAAACAAAGATATTATTGATTTTTAGGAATCAGTCACAAACATAATTGCGCTTTGATAATAAATCATTTCATTAGAAAAGGGCTGCAGCCCCTAGCATATGGGACCTCAAATAGCCTATTTATAATTCCCAAGGTTGCAATTAAGTCCTAATATTCCTTCAATTCTTTTGACTGCTTGACCCATTAAGCACACCATTATGAATCAAAAATATAAATGAGGTCAGTGTCTATTCTATCATTAACAGTCCCTATAGCACAAAAATTTCTGCTTTAGCTGATGAATATTTAGAAACACACAAAAAATACACAAACTGGAGGTAATCCATGGGTTTGAACCAGCAATTGTGTAACACCCATTTGAAATACGAAGTCATGTGACCCCAAACCAGAAGTTGCAGGAATTGACGGACCCTCTGGCATCATGTATTAATTAAGAGTACTAGTAAGTAACACCTTTACAAGAACCTAATCTTAGTAAGCAATGTATAAAGCAACAACAGGATTAAATTACTACACAATGGTGAGGTAAGTCCAACCTCAAACAGTTCTCCTAATGAGACCAGAATCTAACTGTGATTAGACAAAACCTTATTAGAAGTTGAATAAAAGAAAAGGCTATGAATCTACAAATACTTATAAGGAATCTATATATGAATGGAAATTTGAATTAAAGCATGTAATTTTCAGTGGCATTAAATTGGAAATAAAGGATTTCAAGATAAGAATAGACATTCTGGCTTCCTCTTACTGTCTGATTCACAAAAAATTGATACAAATAAAAAACCAATTTCTCTCTCTCTTTTGTTTTTTTGCTAGGAGGCTACTCAAATTCGATGCTACAGTAAATCCACTGTCTTCAAATAAACCCGCCAAACATATAAAATTCTTTATTTTCCAAGAATTTTTACAGAAACCAAACAGACAATTGAGGAAAAAAAAAAATCAATAATTAAAATGTAAAAAAAAAAAATAGTACTGTAACAGAGATTTCAGACAAGACCCATCAAGAAAAACAACAATGCTAACAATTCTACAATAGTAAAAAAGACACCCAATTCACCAAAAGAATCAAAAATCTTGATATTAAAAATAAAATAAAAAAATAAAAAAAGATAAAAAATTTTCTTCTTTTAAAAAATAGAGTTACCTGGAGAAGGTTTTTCAGGGTTGTACTCTCCATGTGGCGTCCATGGAGTCTGTTTTTGACGGTAAACTCTACGTGGCGGTCGATTTCTCCAATTACTCATTACAGTTACAACCACATACACCAAAACCCAAAAGCAGAAAGAAAAACAAACAAAACAAAACCCTCTACTCTTCTCAAGCCTCTCTCTTCTTTTTCACTCAAGAAAGCCAGAGAACAGAGAAAAACAGAGTAGTAAGGGCTAGAAGAAAAAATTTTGAGAGATGGGAATTCGTAAAAGAATGGAATTCTATTGAAGGAAGGAAATATTGGTGTGAACTGTGAAGTGTGATCTTATGGTCGGTGACACACTGGAACTAAAATAACGGAACACACACCTTTAAACCCGGGAGATAAATTTGTTTGTTACTGGAACCAGGAACCCTCTTTTTCTTTTCTTTTTTTTTTTTGAAACAAAAGGAACCAGGAACCCTCTTATTTGTACAGATTTGACTTCACCTCATCTTATATAGTACTACAAATTATCAGGAAACCTCGAATAATCGAATACCTTGACACGCAAGCAATAACCTCGTTTTCTAGTCTCTTTTTTTTTGCTAAACTCTCGTTTTCTAGTCTCACTTGTACTAGGATGTTTTTTTTTTATATAGAACTAGGATGTTGTCAGTGAATCCAATTTAACTTAGGAGTTAGGATTGGAATTCTAATTACGTTTGGTTTGGCTATTTTATAAGATTCTTCAATTATTCTTAGAATATAATTATGCTTAAATTTGATTGGTTACAAATCTTATAAGATTTTGTTCAAAAAACCAAACAAAAAATCTTATAAGATCTTAGACATAAGAAATCCTTGTATAAGGTAAATTTTGGATACCTTATTATATATTTATTTAGTAAAAAAAAAAAAAAAAATCCTTTTATTTTATTTATATTTTAAAATATCACAATAAAAATTAAGGGGAAATTTATTTTTTCACACTACTTTTTAATATTTCTACACCTTTAAAGAAATATAAAAAAATGATGTACAAAATCACTCATGTTTTGATATTTTCAATGATTTCATTAAACAAAGAACAAAGTCTATTACAAAAAAGGGCCTGACCCAGCCCATCTTCCCATCCTAAGAAAAAAGCCCACTCATGAATAGAGGAGATGAGTTTGGGCCCGTGAATAGAATCGAAAGAACCAAGTTGCTCAATGAATCTACATCAATTCCACTTCTTATACCTTATAGCATCATAAAAGGACAAATTTTCGATGAAAATTCTATTTAGTAACCATAACACCATAAACTAAGCCTTTTTTAAACCCAATCAATTACTCAAGATTGTTATACTAAGAAAATAAGTACCCAAATTGGTTGGTAGGCCTCCCTTGTCCTCAACTTAGCCTCCCCCAATAAGAGTTTATATTTTTTACCCATTACAGTTGCTTCTCATATTTCATTCAATAAAACACTTCTCGATATCAAATCTATTCTTTCTAGATTGGAGGTCAATTTTGCTTAAATCCTATTGCTTTGTGTGGAATTAGAGAAATGTTAAAATTAGGGTTAGGGCTTGATTTAGGGATTTCCATGTTCTGATTATATTTTCTTTCAATTTATCATAAAATCAAGAAATTGAGGACCTGAATGGAAGATTTAAATAATAAATTGATCAAAGCAATGACTGGTTAATAAATTATTTGAGATTTTACATATTAGGATTAAGGTTTTGTGCTTAAATTAGGGATTTTGTGTACATACCACTCATTTGGTCAGTATTTGACTAAAGTATAGAGATCTAACAAAAAAGGGGCTTTCAAGTATTAATTTTTTTTTTTTTTTTTAAGAAAAGTAGGGTTTTGCAATCCACCATGGGTTAAACTAATATTTAATATTTACATCTAATTAGAGTTTGGTAACACCAATTGGATGGAAATTTTTTTATGGATTTGGGAATTCTCAAATAATTAACATTGTTAAAGTTAGGACTTAAGTAAAATTTGGAGCATTCGATATTCTTAATGTTACCCCAACGCTGACAACTTGGGTAGCAAGGGTTTATATTATTTTAGTTCAAAAATGGAAAACAAACATGAAAACAATTGAGTCATAGGATTCTTGATCTTGGCTCTATGTGCCATTGACCTTTCTATCTTCAGCAAAAAGGATCTCAAGATTAAGAAGTTGTGCCTAGTCATTGTAACAAATAAATCAATATTTAAATTATTAAAAGAATGATTAAATGATTAATAATTTGTTATCTCCTAAAAAATGGAAAGAGCCTTTGATCACGCACATAGCACGTGTGAAGAAGCTAGTTTTTATTATGGCATTAGTTAGTATAAGTAATCCTCAGTGCCAATCTAGTCCAATTAAAAAATCTAAAGAAATGTAAAGAGAATCAAGAGATTGTGGTTTTTGTCTTATTCAATCTCCTAGCTTCTGAGAAGCTCTCTTTTTTCACAACGAAGGTGTAGTTGTTAATATGTTCTATCATTCTATGCAATAATTGAGGTACTACAATCTCATGTCAACTAAGTCTACCTCTTCATTACTGTCATCATTTTAAGCTTCGGCTCACTATTCAAAGAGCATCTTATCATCAAAACAATTCAATTATTAACACATATATATGTGCAGTATATACAGAGTTATGAGCTCCAACTATCAAAAACACAAGTTGAGATCCAAATATTTGTGAAAGCAAATTTCAGGACAATCACCTCTCTCCTTTTTGTGATGGCCCTCCAATTTTCTTTGGCTGTCAACTCTTTTCTTCTTTTACTCTCTTTGTTTTGGCTTCTAAAGGTATGCAGAAGATCAAAAGCTCAGAACAAAGTTAAAAAATTGCCCCCTGGGCCAAGGAAGTTACCACTGATAGGAAACTTGCACAACTTAAGAGGCTCACAACCACATCATGCTCTCCGGCAACTAGCACAGAAACATGGACCCCTTATGCACCTACAATTGGGTGAAATCTCTACAATTGTGGTATCATCACCTAAGGTGGCCAGAGAGGTGATGAAGACACATGATCTTGCCTTTGCACAAAGGCCAGAAATGCTTGCCTCCAAAATTTTGAGCTATGATGGCTCAGACATTGCCTTTTCTCCATATGGTGATTACTGGAGGCAAATGAGAAAAGTTTGCATGTTGGAACTCCTAAGTGCCAAGAGGGTCCAATCCTTCTCTTCTCTTCGAGAAGATGAAGTTTGTAATCTCATTGAGTCCATCCACTCATCTTCAGGATCATTAATCAATTTTACCGAAAAAGTTTTCTCTTTGACAAGAACTATTGTATGTAGAGCAGCATTCGGTAGCAAATGCAAAGACCAAGATGCATTTACATTGTTGAGCAAGGAAGCAATATCCTTAGCAGGAGGTTTTGAGTTGTCTGATTTGTTCCCTTCACGAAAGTTTCTTCATGCGGTTAGTGGGTTGAAATCTAAACTAGAGAAGATTCAGAGGAAGTTTGACAAGATCCTAGACAACATCATCAATGACCATAGGGAGAACCAGATGAGTGCAGCAACTGGCAAGGGTGAACCATGGAAGGATGATCTTGTTGATGTTCTTTTAGGCCTTCAGCAAAGTGGTAGCCTTGAGTTCCCCATCACAACCGACAACATCAAGGCAGTCATTTTGGTTAGTACTCCTACTATAAATCTTACTCATTCAAAACAATTAATTCTCAATTACGAGGGGCTGGTCACTTTTATTGTAATCCTCATATTTTTCTTTTCCTAAGAACAATCTATGAATCTTCCAGGACATATTTTCCGCTGGAACTGATACTTCTTCAACCACAACAGATTGGGCTATGACAGAAATGATGAGACAACCTAGAGTGCTGAAGAAAGCACAAGCTGAGATAAGACAAGCCTTTAGAGGAAAGAAAAAGATCCATGAGAAAGATGTTCAGAATCTAAGTTACTTAAAGTCAGTGATCAAAGAAACTCTAAGGTTACACCCTCCTCTTGCTATGGTACTCCCAAGAGAATGCAGACAGCCATGCAAAATTGATGGATATGAGATACCCCTCAAAACCAAAGTCATTGTTAATGCATGGGCAATTGGAAGAGATCGTGCATCTTGGCATGATGCTGAGAGTTTTATACCAGAGAGGTTTACCAGCAGTTCAATTGAATTCAATGGGACTCACCTCGAATACATCCCTTTTGGGGCAGGAAGGAGGATGTGCCCAGGAGTAGCATTTGGTCTGGCCAATATTGAGCTTCCTCTCGCTCAACTACTCTACCATTTTGATTGGGAGCTTCCGGGCAGAATGAGACCAGAGGATCTGGATATGACTGAAGCCTTTGGTGCGGTTGTCCGAAGGAAAAACAGCTTGTGTTTGGTTGCTACATCTTTTACTCCTTCAGTTGATGACTAGATATAATAGAAGATCTAGAATAATGGAGATTCAATATCAGAAAATCCATTCAGATGCCCCTGGAATTCCCACTTCACTATGTTAATCAATGTACTAATGAAGTAAGTCTACTCCAGCAAATGTTTTCCAGACTAACTGTATTCTTTTGCTGGACAATCCAAAAGCTGAGATCTTTTCATATTTCATCTAATCAAGCATTTTAAAATTGAAATCTACCAGTGCAAGAGTTGTTTATCTATGCAGTCCAATATCACAAAAGAACAAAGTAAATTATTTCATTCAGTTAAGTGGATCATGGGCTTGATTTTTAGTTCAAGAGCATGAACAATGCTGTAGAAGTCAAACTGCAAGTTTCATTTCAATCTATTCAATCACCTATCATGTGGAAATTGAAGGCTTTTAAGTTGGTTTTGTTCAAATTTTCTGTTTTTCCTATATTCAATCAAATGAGGATTAGCTGCGTCAGTATAGATCTGCATCATCATTAAGTAATCATAATACAACTAGAGGATAGCTCATGTACCACACCTCCTCATTTCTTTTTTCTTTCCTTTTTTGTCCCCACCATCCACGTGCCCCCCGCTCGTTCTTTTTACTCCTCCCCCACCAGACATGCTTTTTTGGTCCCCTTTTCAATTCGTACCCCTCTCCCATTTCTCTTTTCTCTCTCTCTCTCTCTCTTTTCCCCTTAGGTGTCAACCCCCCTCACGTCTCTCTTTCCCCTTTTATTTATTTATTTATTTTTCACTTTGTTTGTTCTTTCTTCATCATGTTTGTGATTGTGTGGTTTTTTTTTGTTTTTTATTTTTTATTATATTCTCTTGTTTGTGTTTTTTGATTTTGTTTGTTTGTTTGTTTTTGTGTGTGTGGTTTTTATTTTGTGATTCGATGCTTCGGTTTATTGCTATTTGTGATTTTCTAATTTCATTGAGCACCGTTATTTTTTGCGCGTAGTAGAGGGAGAGAACGCGGCAGAGAGGATCAAGAGAGAAAAGAAATGAGTATTTAATTCATTTGAGGATGAATAGATGCTTCTTGAGTTGGGCAAGCTACTGTTCATCTGCTTGAGATTTTTGGCCAAATGAGGAGGTTGGTGTGAGGCGTTTTTGTGAGTTTTTTGCTCTTTTTTTTTTGGCTTTTTATACGATTTGAGGAGCCTGATGGGAGTGCTCTAATGATCTAGTATATTGTTATATACCTATATCTGAATTTCCCATACATACTTGATTTGAAAAAGTCATTACAGATAAACCAGTGGAATATAGAGGCAAACATTTCATTGTTCTCAAAATTGTCATTGAACAGAATTTGGGATGGTGGGCTTCTGCAAGTACATTGCTAAAATCAATAAAGCATCATAAATCTGAGAAGAGTCTAGGCGGGCTCTGACTTAGCAAGAACATAAATAAAAGGTCTACATTTGTGCTTTTATCTGATGAGGCATCTCTACTATTATATTTGAGCATACTCCTAGCTTAGCTGTAATTATCCATTGTTTTTGTATCCCCTCAATCATGTAATTTTATCTATTGAATCTTGCACTATTTATATAGGCCATTCATACACAATAAAAATGAAAGCTACCGGCTGGTTTGAAAACAAAGGAATGGGACATGAATCACAGCTTTGGATAACCATGTACAGACATAACATAATACATGAATACATGAATCCCTAACACTTTCGATTAATAAAAGTTAAAGCATAATCAATCAAACTTGTTTGCATCTGCAAAGGTGACTACCCATTATATTCTTTTTTTTCTTGGGCAGATAATGATAATTTTATTGAAAAGAATACAATAAAGAAATAGAGGGCAGATCAAGGAGAATCAGCCCATCTTTATTCTCAATAAAGGTTTAAAAAGAAACAAAGAAGATGAGATAGGATTTTTAAACTATGAGTCAGTCCATTAAGAAATTTGAGCCCTTAATGAATTATATTCATTGAAACGAGATTTCGATTATATATGAATCCTAAGTCAAAATAGGCACATATTTATATAAAAAGAAAAAAAAAAGTCTATAATAATTATATATTAAAAAAAAAAAATCAAAATTTGAAAGAAGAAAAAATCCAGTGTGGACCCCACCAAGGCCGCGCGCTTCACTTCACATGAAAATTTGAATTCAGGAAGAGCGCCTAAAAACACAGACCCAATCCATGCCAGTGATGCCACGTGTTCGAAACACAAACCTAAATCTTAAAAAACAACGTTAATGATAAACTTCACTTCACTTCACTTCGCTTCACTTCATCGTTCTCTTTCAAAATCAAAAAACCCCTAAAATAAAACCACGCTCTGAGACTGTTTTGAGAGTTTAGAATTAGAAAGTGTGTTCCAAAAATGGCTTACTTGAAGCCTCACTCGCGGTACAGCTCGTACGACACACGCTCCTCAACCTCCTCTCATTTCTCCGACCCATCTTCATCTACTGAACTCAAACTCAAATCAGCTGTAACCGCAAACACTTCTTCTTCACGTGCACTCGTTGTTAAGTCATCTAAACCGTCTGATCTTTCCTCCCGGGCTAAATCCAAGCCGTCCAATTCCAATCCTCCTAACTTGAACTTAGCTAGTATGGTGAAGAAATTCATGGAAAAGAAATCTTCTTCTTCTTCTTCTTCTACGAAGGCGGTGAAGTTGGTGATTCCGTCGGATGTGATTGGAGACGACTTGAAGAAGACGGCGAGGAAAGGCACGAGCTTTACTGGGCTTCATAGGAAGCTATTTGGGAATGGGAATGAAACGGCGGCGTTTGAGGATAAGAAGAAGAAGAAGGTTAAGGCATTGATGGAAGTGAAGGAGAACACGAGGACTTTGGCTATGGTGTTGAGGAGCGAGAGAGAGCTTCTGGGTATGAATAAGGAGCAAGAGATGGAGATCGCTCAGCTCAAGTTCTTGCTTGAGGAGAAGAGCACAGAGGTCAGTCAGATTTACTGGGTCTTTTTTCTTTTCTGGGAAATGCTCTGTTTGGATTGGCAGAAAGTGAGGGAAAATAAAAGAAAGTGGGAAATTTGGTTTCAAGTTTCAACATTTTTTTTTGTTTTTGTTTTACTTTCTAATTTTCACAATCTTTTTCACTATTTCTGCTGAGGTGGCATGCGAGAGTGATGTTGTTCTAATCATAACTTGACAAGTTTTTTTGTTAACTAAAAGAAAAAAATGGTGCTTTGGATTGATTTTTGAGGTTTGAATTTTGTTTCAAGTGTTTGTTGTTCTACTAAATTGAATTTTGATTTTATATGCTTTAATTTGCAGACCCATGAAACAATTCCTCATTCAATGCATCATCTTTACATTTCAATGTTAATTTCCATATTGAATCCATTCGGTGCAAAGGGAATAGTACACAATGTGTTGAAATGTATGCATTTTGTGGCCATGGAAGGAAAAGAGGGTGTTTTGTAATATGATTGTTTGTTTCTATGGGATATGCAGGTTGAGAAGTTGAAGGATTTGTGCTTGAAGCAACGGGAAGAAATTAAGGCATTGAAGAGTGCGATACTATTCCCAGATGTTATGAATTCTCAGCATCAAGGACTTTTGGAGAAGCAGGACTCAGAGTTGAAACAAGCAAAACAGCTCATCCCAACTCTCCAAAGGCAGGTCACTTCTCTCACAGGTCAACTACAATGCCTTGCAGAGGATCTTGCTGAGGTATGACAATAATATTGTCATTGAATACTTCATTTAATGTCAAACTAATTGGTTTGGTGTTTGATATTAATAAATTTCTTGACATAAGGAATAACTTGTTACATATTCAAGTTGTAAAATGACTATTACTTCATTAGCGTTACTTATTAAGTTTAAACTGTTAATTCTGGCTATTAAGTTGTTGATTACCTGCACCGTGCTAATTACATTGTCAGTGTTGCATTTTTCCACTTAAAA
>BKZX01029571.1:36035-58069 GCA_014362285.1 Fagus crenata | reverse complement strand
CTCGCACGAACTCTAACTGGTTGAATTCAGCTGCAATGTGAAGAACAGTGTTCTTCTTTGGTGTAACTTGGCAAAGGAAGTTTGAATTATCGTCTTCATTCAAGCTTTCCAAGAAATGCACGTCCCCAGTCATTGCAGCCTTAAAGAGTTTCGGATCCATAGTAATTGTGGCCTCTCTCTCTCTCTCTTCCAATTTGCTTGTCATTGGAGTTAACTATAATAACCATATTTATATTAGCAATAAGTCCTAAGGGCTAAGGCTTGATCGCTATGTAAAGGGGTCAAGGAAAGGCATTGATACAGTCAGAAACACCTTCGCGTTGTTTCCAGGAAATTGAGCTATAAAGAATGGTAGTGCTCTTACAACACTGATCCATCACTTACACACTATTGCACCCAAGTACGAAGAAATATCTTAGGTACACACTAACTTTTGGACTGTAGTGTAGGTTATGCATTCTGACTGTTGTGTAGGTTATGCATTCTGATTCATTTCAAACTTCAAAGAAAGGACAATTTCCTTTCTTTTTCTTGAGCACCCCACTCAATTTTTTACTCAATCTTTGTCTTTTCTTCTTCTTCTTTTTTGGACCGTCCCCTCTTCTTTCTTTTGAGATAACTTGACAAATATAATAGTTTATCTAATAGATTTCAAATCCAATTATATATCACAGTATTATGCTTCTCCATATGAGCCTATGTGTCAACATGACCCCAATAAATGTTGTGTTTTTGTTGGGATTTATGTCTAAAATTCAATTTGTGTAACAACTTTATATAATTAAAGAATTTTATTTTAAGAGAATAAATATATAAAGATTTGACATTATGTAAAGTCCATGAGATGAATTGAATGTGATTAAGGTATGCAAATATGATTTACATATTGAGGATCTAAATCACAAATCATTGTAAACTCATAAATTAAGTTCGTAGTCATTGATGAAATTTGGCGTTTTATCGGAATAGACTATAACATATTATTTAAGATGATTTGTCTTTATCATGGAAGTGGTGACTTCTAATATTTAACTAGTCGCATACCCGCACGATGCGCGGAAAACTTGACTCCAAGTCTTGTTACTAAAGTATCAAGTAGAAGCAAAAAAATTCTTTCAATAGTACACAATTAATAAATAAACATTATTGGGTTCTAAATAGTGGATCATGATCAAGATTCCATCTTTGTCAACTTGATTTCTTGGACAAACATGCATTATGCTATCAAACGACATGGATTTATTAGGTTTAGGGAACATAATATAACTTGTCATTGGTTAGTAAAAATGTGAAATATAGCTTAGTGGCACTACAATAACATGAACAATTAATTCACAAAAATGAATAAATATATGATATTATTCCAAGACACTATCCATGCTACTCATATCTATTGATTAATCTATAGATTCTATACTACAATTTAATAGCGGAAGTCTCAACCATTTATTGAGACTTGCTCCTACTTTGCCACGTTGGATTTGGGGTGTTGTGGTGAGCCAATCCTTGATCTTCCTTCTTCTAAAATAAAAAATAAAAAATTATTTTCCATCATAAACTTATCAGTCATAAGCCGTTTAAGGATTCCCACCAATGTGTGTGTGTGAGAGAGAGAGAGAGACATGAATGAAAAAAATCTAATCCACGAAACACAAAAAGAGGACTATTTAATTGAAAAGTTTTACAACAATGTGGCATGGATAACTTGCTTCATGATACGTGCTAAAAGTGGTTAGTGGATGTGTTCATCAGATAATTGGTAAAAGCATAAGTTTAGGAGTAACGCATAGTAGTTGCATAAGTGTAGGAGATGGTTAAGCACTTGATTTGTTAACGTTGGTATAATCCCAGTTCTTATGGATGTAGCTATTGTGGTCCATGATTTTAGGAGTTAGGTCCTTCTTTTTAGCTTGTTAAGCTCGCGTGTGTATAAATTATGCAGAAACATCTTTTGAATAATATATCATAGGGTTTTAATCCAAATATGGAATTCATAGGTCATGATTTCCACAATCAAATCAAAACTTATCTTTTTTTCTCATTCAAATACCGTCATTGGAGGACACTGTCCTGTATGTACAAGTCCAGATGGAAGATTAATCAGAAAGTTTTTATGCATAACATCTTCTACATGTATAGTGGTGATGCTTATGGAGTACGTTTACTCCTGAAAGGCAATCAAGGTCTAAAAATTATACATTTTGGGTGGTTTTATTCCCAAAATGTTAACATTTGAGTTCAAATACTTTTTAAGAGACCATATATGAAATACAAAACTCAATGGACAGACAGAGAAAGACACAAACTTCAGAACTTATTAGCCTAAAAAACATTTCACTCTATTGTTGTTTTTTGGACCTCCTAGCTTTTGTGCTTCTTCCAACAAAGTAAACCAAAAAAAATATATCTATATTTTATAAAATTTGACACACTTTGAAACAAACATATTGTGATCAAATAAGTTATAACATACTCATTGTTGGAACACAACTCCTTTAAAAAACTGGTGTGTATGTATCCAGGATCATGCCAGCTTATTGTTTGTCCTTGCAAGTGCATTGTATAGAATATAGATACATGGAACATGGCTATGAAAAATTCATCTACCTTCCAAAAACAATCGGGAGAAACAGTCTGGGAGATTTTAACATATGAAAAAGAAGAAATATTATTACAAGAGATCCATAACAGAAATTTATTTAAAGGAATTTTAATTTTCCTCTACTTTTATTTTTTCTTTCTTTCATTTTTATAACAAAATGCATGATGTATACTGCTCAAGTATGTATAAGCTGATGTCATTGAGTTCCTATTACAATTCTAGTTTATGGAATTCCATTACCAAGATAACAGTGGTTTGCCTTCCCAAGGTTATTCTCTTTCAGCAAACCAACAGAGAAAACTCCCAGATTTTAATCCTAATCAACAGACCCACCATGAAATGAATCATAAAAAGTCAGGCCCACTTCTCAGTTTCCCATAAACTTTGTGTATTTTAAAGACAAATGTGATTCAATACTAAAGAAAAATATATAAAAAGATTTAAACTTGAATCATTATAACCTGCAAATCCCAAATGGAACCCAATAAGAATCAGAATTCAAAGCTTCTATCAAATTTCAAATCTATCTACGAAATTCAAAGGTTCACGGAACAATGCCTAAACAGAAAGTTAACAAAAAAAATATATATTTACAATGGGAAAGAAACCTAATGTTTATCATATTTAACTTTAGATGAAAGACAAAAAGCAAAAAACACATTGTATATTAGATACATACGGAGATTCACCACAACGAATGTCTCAATGGAATTTCATCAAACACATAGAGTGCAACCGTACCCAAAGCCAATAAATGTAATATGTTGCACAGATTTGAATTGTTTGACAGTAAAAAAAAAAGACAACAACAAAAAAAAAAACAATGAGAACAAAGACACCCACAAAGCAAACACACAAAATCCACATAATTATCCAATATTTAAATTTTTATTAAAAAACCCACCGATCGAAAAAGAGCTTACCTTAGAGTAATTAATCTATGTGGCATGGAAACCCAACTGAGGCTGTGGCTTTGGGTGTATCAGATTTGAACAAAATGAAAAAGAGAAGTGGGCATCGGGTAAAATTGTGATGCTGAAGGCTGTGCTTAAATAAAGAATTGATGAGAGAGAAGGTTGCTATATTGGGGAAGAGGAAACGCCGTAAGGCCCGTAACAGTTGATGGAACGAAGAGGCGCGAAGGCCATGCTTGCCCTTCTGTTTGGACAAGACACCTAAGTTGGAGATTGTGGGAAAAACAAACGGCCGGTTTTAGGGAAGTTTATGGTGGAGAATCCTAAATGAGGCGAAACGATGAGTTGGATTTAATGGGGAAGTCAAAAAATCAGCCATTTGTGGTTTGAAGCCATGGGAGACGAAGAGGCGGGGGGAGAGACAGAGTTTGAGATGGAAGTGTGAGAGAGAAAAAAAATGAGACGTGTGAGACAAAGAAATAAAGAATAGACGTGTGAGAGATAATAAATTAAATAGAGGGTAATATCAAAGTGGAATTGTCTAAGAGCAGAAAATCTGACGTGGCAAGTTTTAGAGGAGTCCAAATACTTTCTCTCAGCTTCAAGTTTTAGTTTATATAATAGATATGTTGATGTATTTCAAATACATTGAACTGGACCAACGTGAGTAATTATTAATTCTACAAACTACTGTCCATTGGATTAATTTACTCACAAATTGTTTAAGACATTAACTCTAAATCCTGAAAGAATGGTGAACTCAAATGTAAAGTGTAGATTGCTTTGATGTATTAGAGGGTGCGATCTTATATGGTCAAAAAGATCACAATACATTGAATGATCACATGTAACATTGTGAGAACACTATTACTTAAGAATGAATCCATAATCTCTTTTAGAGACATAAACATCCACTTGAAATAAATTTAATGAGAATTGATTATTCAGAAAGATGACCATCTATTTTAGTAAAGAGTTGCTAAAATTATATTATAAGAAATTTGATTCCATTTGAATATAAGAATAATCAAAAGATTAAATTAGGGACTCAATGAATAAGATGTAGTGACATTAAAGTAATAGTTTTTATGTAATGACTTTATATTACTATGGATGATTTAATGGAGGGGTTTAAATGCAATTAAAATAAGTTAAGGATGCCTTATGTAATTAAATAAAATTCTAGAGTGCAATTATATTCTTTTAGTGGAATAAAATATAATTAACGGCAAATCGGTAACTGTAGGAAACATAAATACTGAATTGAATTGGAACGAAACTTAGAGGAATGAATTGAAACAATTAAAACTTAGAGAACTGAATTGAACTTTGACCAAATTTAAATGGTGCAATTCATAATTTGGCCAAAAAAAGATAAGATCAAGAGTAAGTATTCTTGAAACATAATAAATATGTACTCCTTCCCCTTACATGAATGGTAGGTTTGACTAATTAAATTCACGGTGGATCCCACTATTCATGTGAGAAGAAGGAATACTAAATAATTTCCTAAGATCAATACCAAAACACTAAATAATTTATATACCTAATTTTAAAAATTGACTAAATTATAAATTACACCATTTAATCAAATTTCAATTCAGTCCTCTTTGTTTTGACCATTTGAATGTAGTTAGAGCCATTTGAATGTAGTCCTCTAACTTTGGTTTAGTTTCAATTCACAATTGTTAATTGCACGTGTGTGTGGTGTTTATGAGAGTACCCTCAAAGAAAAAAAAAAAAAGAAAAAGAAAAAAGAAAAAAAAAAAGAAAAAAGAAAAGAAAAGAGAAGAGTACCGCAAGCTAGAGTGTGAAATTAAAGAAAGAGTGTGGTGCATGTGTGAAAACGAAAAATATTGAAAAACTTGGGTCTTTTTCTTTATCGTGAGCCACATATGGAGAAAAATGATTTCGTCCTTAAATTCAATGAATAAATCGAAACCTCACTAAAATAGAATATAGAATTTTTGGAGCTCAAATGAGAATAAGTCACTTGTGCTTTTAGGACTCGTGTGTGTGAGAAAGAGAAGTTTCCTAACAGACTGTCCACATGAGAATGACACATGAGATGAGAATGACTTCCATGTCTTTCTACGTAGGACCCAAAAGTAAGGTTCGCTCTCGTGGGAGATGAAGGAAAGACTCCTTGTAGCGGACTCGATAATTTCTTATACTGATTGTCTCCTCAGCTTTTCAATATGGCTAAGAAAAGCAAAAAATTTCCGTCCATAGAAATCACAAAGCTTTCTGATGTGATGTTGTTGGATTCTTCATGTGAATTGACTGTAACATGTTACCAACCATGCTCAACCGCATGTGGTTGTCTTCTTAACTTTCAAATTTTCTCAGCTTTGCCTTAGATGCGATATTCTCTAACTGATGGCAACCTGGGGTTATAAGAAAATGTCTAATGTACACCTACATTTGGAGAAATTATTTAATCCAGCGGTTGAACTAACCCAGTGGTCCATCCACCCAAAAAAGAGAATGACATGTGTTTTAAATTAATGAGCCACACAATTAAGAGAAATTAAAAATACCCTTCGTTAGGTACTTAGGTTGGGCTTCCAATCCATCACTACAACCAGGCTCCAAAATTTTATTTTATTTTTATTTTTATTTTTAATTATTTAATTATAAAGGTCAATCCATCCAATATAAAATAAATTCAATCCAACTCATTCCTATCAAATACTAACTATGACCATTAAAGAATCACCATGAAAATTAGAGGAACAAATGAAAAAGAAAAAAAAATGTTCAAGGAGATGTTAGGAGCGGAACTTCAATGGGCTAATAATCTAGAATTTTTCTCATCAAAGAAATTAAAGAGTGCTCTTAAGAAAAGAAACATGTTACCTTTATTTCAAAAAAAAAAAAAATGAGAAACCCTTCTGACAATATGCAAAGAGCAGCTCATATCAATAATTCAAAACTTAAGCATAAAGCTTACGAAGATATAGATACTATGTCAAGTATCCAGCAAAAAAAAGATGCTAGGTCAAGTGGCAGAACTTAAGCAAGCCAAATCCTTAATTAAGGATTTATACGATGTATATACTTTTCTTTTACTCCATTACCCATTCAGTTGGACCTTTTCACACTCACCATAAGAATCAAACAAAGACAGAATGTATTGGTTTAGTTATCATATCTAAAATGCAAGATCTTGTCACCATTGGATGTTGACCTCAATAATACAATTCAACCATACAGTTAAGAGACATTTGATATTTTGAGTACTTAATTCATAGAAATATATCAGTTAGAAAAACAGCTAATAAGAAAACAGGTGCCTGAAGACTGGAAGCAATGTTAGATTTTGAGAAGTCGATGAAATGTAGTAGATCACTAACAAAAGAAATATTCTTAGCAAGACATATGATCGCAAGTTTGAAGTATACAGAATATGTTGGATAAGATCATATTAGGATATGCCTTGGTCTTGAGTAATCAGTACTGTCGAATATGTGAGGCCTCAAAACTATCAACAATCAAATATGTATATTAGTATGTAGTTTATCTATGATTATTATTAGTGATTTACACATGAATCCACAATCTCACCCTATGCCTATTCTTCATATGGAAGTACAAGGTTATTTTTAACTTCTTAAAGAACTATTGAGGCCTGAGCATGAATTAAGTTTCTTGACCAGAAAAATCGCCATGTCTAATGCCTCAAGCCCACATCAGATATTTTATGTCATGAAAAGAACACTAACTTAAATAAAAGGGATAAAGGTGTCTCACACTGTTCCATCATTTGGCTAGACCTCCATTATCAGTCCATGAAGAATCTGCTTAGCCTTATAAATCTCATTCTTTTCTAAAAATGCTTGAATCCTTGTATTGAAAGTGATACACTATTAGGTAGGCAATCATGTTCCACTTGCATAACCATCTCCACTGTTTCTAAAATATCTTCTTTACAGAGCACATCCATTATAATGTTGTATGTCTAAGCATCCAGACAACCTTTAGTAGGAACACTTGAAAAAAATGTCTTATGTTGTATTTAATTTCCCACCATTGAATCTATTGTCATCGATTAGAATGTTGTAGGTCATAATATTAAGCACAGGGGTTGACTGTCTTCAAGACTTTGGATCAATGCCATTGTCTTCAAGACTTTTGCATAAGACATCTATAGGACAAAGTAAGTATATATATATTTATGTTTGGAATTTGGCGATGAACATGCATCTGACTAACAGGCTCATTTACAGTAGCAGTTCTCCCTAATGTGCACAGACCATCAATAAGAGAGGTGTAAATAATAACATCAGGAATAATTTTCTTGTGACATATTCATTGAAAGAGACTCAGGGCTTCATTTATTATTTCTGTCACGCCCCGAACCCAAAGCATGAGCTCGATACGTAACAACGGCCGCGTACCCATAAAGCTTTGCCTTACGAGTGTCCTAGGCCTCACTAACAAATTTCAATAAATAACATCCTTGATATAAAATCTCCAAAGTAATATACTAACTAGTAATCTCCAAAATAATATGCTAACCAATAAGGTATCAAATAAATTAAAATCCATACATCACAAGTCCAAATCCTAATAAACAAAAGTCTCTATCATAAAATCCCTAAATATCAAATAAGAAATACTAATATTTTTGCCTAAAGTCCTTCCCACACTACTCCCCCACAATATCCGCGCTAACTAATCCTCATAAATTGAAATGGGAAAGAAAGGGGTAAGCCGGATAGCCCAGCAAATAACCAATATTCTTAACCAGCAAGATCAAACACACATTTGTTGAAAACAAATATTCATAATTAGTACAAAATTCTTAAACAATAATTTTTGGTAAAATGATTAAAATTAAAAAAAAAAAAATACTGTTTTGGTTCACAAAATAAAATATAATCTTACTTTCAAATAGCAATTTAACATATTCAGAGATAAATACAGATACAAATACATATACTAAACAATCTTAGTGACTACGGCCACATTATTCTTCTGACAAGGCCCAAAAACCACACATAGGTGGATGACAAACCCAGATTGAAACTAGTCTCAATACCAACGTATATCCCCATTGGTGGGGCCCAAAACATAGTCAAACTGAGAGGTTTAAAAAATGATAAACAAATTTGCATTCCAAAACATAGTAATTTTCAAACCTTACTCAAATTTGCATATAGAAACAAATCAATTTAACAAATAAGCTATATACCATAAATGATTCCTTGCAACATATAATCAAATGCTTGATTCAAATTTTTGAAGTAAACCATAACTTACAAATAAAATGATTTTCTTGATATTCCAAAACAAATTGATTTCGGCATTATAAAATAATAAAAACTTTACAAAAGGTACGAAAATATGAATATTTAATACATATAAATTTGAGAAAACACTAGT
This sequence comes from Fagus crenata, assembly GCA_014362285.1. NCBI lineage: Eukaryota > Viridiplantae > Streptophyta > Magnoliopsida > Fagales > Fagaceae > Fagus > Fagus crenata. Next base: position 49,165 of record BKZX01029571.1, on the reverse strand, counting down.
TAAGAATAAATGTTACTTACATCTAGCATGTAATATAATTTTGTAATCCTCTGAAAAGATCTTATTCTAATATGCCACATGACAAAGCAAATTAACTGCAGCTGTATATCTCAAAAACTCCAAGCCATGCACATCCAAAACAAGTAGTAATACTGTAATAGGATTTCTTGCTATGTTTGAATTCCGATAGCAAATTCACGGCTATAATAAATTCCTATTCCAACTCAAATTATGCAAGTCTGCCATGTTTCTTTCTTTCTCCCAAGGGCTATTAATGGTTTGTCCATCAACTATTAAAGTCTCTCTATTTCAATAACCTTTTCTTTTGAAACTTATACTACAGACCTTTAAAAATCAAACCATACTGGAGAAGATCTGGAACGTGGGTTCGTAGTTCTTATGCAATATTTCTACTATCAGAGAAAGGATCCCGCATGAAGAAGCGAACATATTAGTGAACAAAATTCGACATAATTGAACCAAACGGCTCCACTGTTGCTCCTCTCTCTTTGCCTATTTGTTTTCTTAGCCAATATATATATATATATATATATATATAAAAGTTGGTTAGAATTTTTAAATTTTAATCAACTTAAGCAATAATAGTTTGGTTGATAAAGGGTTTTTATCTTTAGATTACCCACCAAAAACAAAACTCTTTCTTTCTTTTTTCTTTTTTTAGGACCAGGTATTACAATTGCATTCTTGCAATATCCATTGATCAATATACTAACAAGCTCCTTATTTTTCACAAAGTCAGGATGTTCATATGAACACGCTCCTTAAGCTGTGGCGCCACCACTGTGTGCACCCATCGCAATCTCACTTTTGCACTTGTACATTCTTGTTAGTGAATTAGGAGAAGATGAAAATGGTAATTAATGAAAGAAGATGTTGAATACTATTTTTCAAAAAGAAATAATATTGCTCAATACTCCCCCTCAAGTTGGAGCATGGATATTCGCAATGCCCAACTTGGATGAAAGAGATAAGAAGCGATCACGCCAAAGTGCTTTGGTAAAAATATCAGCGAGCTGGTCGTGGGAAGATACATGGGCAGTGACAATTTCTTTGGACTGAATATGTTCTCAGATAAAATGGCAATCGATTTCAATGTGTTTTGTCCGCTCATGATAGACTGGATTAGCAGCAATATGTAAGGCAACTTGATTATCACAAAACAATTGCATGGGTTGAGGATGAGAAACAAGGAGTTCACGAAGTAGACCACGGAGCCATATTAACTCACTAGTAATAGCAGACATAGCTCTATATTCGGCCTCAGCTGAAGAGCGAGAAACAGTGGTTTGTTTCTTAGATTTCCAAGAAATAGGAAAGTCCCCAAGCAAAGTAAAATATCCGGTGGTCGAACCACGAGTCATGGGGCAACTCGCCCAATCAGAGTCACAATAAGCAAAGATTTGGAGAGAGCTAGTAGAAGTAAGAAGAAGGCCCTGACCTGGGGTAAACTTAAGGTAGCGCAATATGCGCATGGCAGCATGTATGAACTGACTGAGTATGTTGACAGAATAGCAAATGTCAGGCCGTGTAATGGTTAAGTGAAGAAGATGACCAACCAAACGACGATACTGAGCAAGGTCAGGGAGTGATGGACTAGAATCGGTTGAGAGCTTGTGTTGTTGTTCCATTGGAAAAGAACATGAACGAGCACCAAGCATACTGAATTTAGTCAAGATGTCCAACGTATATTTACGCTGACTAAGGACAATGCCGGTGGAAGAGCAAGCAACCTCAATCCCTAAAAAATATTTTAAAGGACCAAGATCCTTGATGCGAAATTGAGAATGCAGGTAGTTTTTCAAGGAAGAGATCCGGTGTGAATCATTGCCAGCAATAATGACATCATCAACATAGATGAGAATAGCAACGATGCTGGTGCCTTGGCAAGAAGTGAAGAGGGAGTAGTTCAAACCAGATTGATGGAAGCCAAAGTTCTTGATAGAGGAAGTGAATTTTTCAAACCAGTTCCGAGAAGCCTGTTTCAATCCATACAAGGATTTGCGTAATCGACAAACTCGAGAGTCATTAGTACGTGAAAAACCTTGAGGGATGGTCCTGTAAACCTCTTCATGCAAATCACCATGCAAGAAGGCGTTATTGACATCCAATTGGTGAAGTCCCCAGTTGCGAATGGTAGCAACAGCAAGGAGACAATGGACAGTAACTAGTTTGGCAACAGGAGCGAATGTCTCATGATAATGCAAGCCTTCAACCTGAGTGTATCCTTTGGCAACTAATTGAGCCTTATGCCATTCAATGGTGCCATCGGGTTTGTATTTAATTTTGTATACCCATTTGGAGGGGATATGCGGCGTTTGCCAGGTGGTAGAGTCTCAAGAGTCCATGTATTGTTTGCTTCAAGAGCTGCAATTTCATTTGCCATGGCTTCACGCCATTGTGGATTCTTAACGGCCAGTGAGAATGAGGTTGGCTCATCATTGGAAGTGATGGCCGCAAGATAAGCTGTATGTGAGGGAGCAAACTTATCATAAGAGACATAATGAGAGATAGGGTGTGCAATACCTGAGGTGGCTGACTGAGAGGCAGTATGAGTGGGATCTAACACAAAATCATGTAAGTGACAAGGAAGTTGACGATTTCGTTGAGGATGTGGTGGAGGAAATGGTGGAATGAGATTATTAGGCACAGGTACAGTGGAGGAATCGCTTGGTGGAGATAATAGAGGCACATGTAATGGAGGTGGGAGAGGATCGGCTTCATCAAGAATAGGAAGAGGAATAACGGGTGTAGAGGAAGGTGTTGCTGGAATTGAGGCATATGGGAAATCGGTTTCATAAAAGGTTACGTCGCGTGATGTAAAAATAATGTGACGATCAAGGTCATATACTTTGTAGCCTCGCTAACCATATGGATGACCAACAAAAATGTAACAATAGGCACGGGTGGCAAATTTATCTCTAGGCTTGGAATGGTTGTGTGCATAGCAAAGGTAGTCGAGGACACATAGGTGGTCATATGTGGGAATTTTGTTAAATAAAACTTCATAAGGGGTGCGGTGAGATAGGAGAGGTGTGGGGGATAAGGTTGATAACATAGGTGGCAGTTAAGGATAAGGTTGATAAGATAGGTGGCGGTTAAAAAGTACGAGGAAGATGCGCTTGGAATCGCAAGGCACCAGCAACTTCAAGAAGATGACGGTGTTTTCGCTCTACGACCCCATTTTGTTGAGGGGTATCCATAGAGGAAGTTTGATGTTCCATGCCATTAGAACGAAAAAAATCCTACATTGGGTTAGAGAAAAATTCGCAACCATTGTCACTACGAACTTGACGGACCTGAGAGCGAAATTTAGTTTGGACCATTTTACAGAAAAATGTCAAATATTTGAATGTTTCAGATTTGTGCTTCATTAAGTAAATCCAAGTGCAACAAGAGCAATCATCAACAATGGTTAAAAAATAATGAGCACCTGTATAGGAAGGTGTAGAATATCTACCCCATATATCACAGTGGATTAAAGATAACTAATAAGAAATAGTAAACGAGTTTTTTTGGAATGATGACAAATGTCACAAGCTTGATGAGAATTAAAAGATAAATCACAAGATATATTAGAAATCTTGGACAGCTGTAATGGAGAAATATGGCCGAGATGAAGGTGCCACAGTGAATGGTTGGGGTTGCGCATAACTTGAAAGGCCACTGGATTATTTTGGAAGGTGCAGTGGTAGATCCCATCTTGCATCTTACCCACTCCAACCAGCCTCCTCTAGATGAGGTCTTGAAAAACACAAAAGTTAGATAGAAATATGACTGCATAGTTCAAATCTTTGGTGAGCTTGCTAACAAACAAAAGGTTATGAGTAAAACCAGGAACACAGAGGACATTATTTAGGGTGATATTATTAGAAAGAGAAACTTTCCCAGTATGAGTAACAGGCAATAGTGGAAATTTGTACTGGTTTACAGGAGGTGTTCCTTGCAATTGAATGCAATAAAGCAGCAGATGGTGTCATATGATCAAATGCACCACTGTCAACTATCCAGGAAGGAGATTTGGAAGTGTGCTTACCCATAAGATTTGCAAGACTAGGTGTAGAATCTCCCTGTAAAAGATGGAGTAGTTGGCCGTATTTACAGGGGGTGTTCCTTGCAATTGAATGCCATAAAGCAACCGATGGTGTCATATGATCAGATGCACCACTGTCAACTATCCAGGAAGGAGATTTGGAAGTGTGCTTACCCGCAAGATTTGCAAGACTAGGTGTAGAATCTCCCTGTAAAAGATGGAGTAGTTGGCCGTATTGTTCCATGGTGAGACCAGCAATGGGAGATTGGTCTGTAGTTGGCTCCTTGATTGAGGTGGCAGCGGAAGAAAACTCACGAGTGGACCGTGTGTTCATGTTCTTTGTAGAGTCAGGACATATAGGTGTTCTCCAATGTGCTAGATAACCAATGATGGCAAAGCAGTGATCCTTGGTATGGCCTGGCTTTTTGCAATGGTCGCATCTGTCACGTGACCGTGAGTTTGCGGGTTCTCTCTGGTTGAATGAAGGCATGCGAGAGGTAGGGTGGTATCCCTTAGCAGCCAAGGCCGTAGCTTCAATAGTCGGAGTACGAGCAGATGCCAAGGCTTGCTGTTTCTCTTCTTGGGTCACCATGGAATAAACTTTGCTTTAAGTTGGCAGGGACTCAATGTTAAAGATTTAAGATCGTATGGTAGAGAAGTGATCATTTAGTCCCAACATGAATTGATGGACTCTCTCTTTTTCTCGTGCATCAATGAAGGATTTTCCAACCCCACATGTGCATTTTGGAACGGCATCATATATCTGCAATTCATCCCACAAAGCTTTAAATTTTTTATTATATTGCACAATTGAGAGATTACCTTGAAGAAGAAGGGATAAATCACATTTGAGTTCATGGATGCGAGGGGCATTCCCTTGGGAAAAACGTTCCTCAAGATCAATCCATATTTCTCTTGTTGTATCAGCATAAGCAACGCTCTCGTGTAAATCACGAGCAAGAGAGTTAATGAGCCATGAAATCACCATGGAATTACATTTTACCCAGGCATGTACATCTGGAGAATTTTCATCAAGTTTGCAAAGTGTACCATCCACAAAACTGGTTTTGTTTTTCACATTGAGAGCATTTAGCATCGCTCTCCTCCATGTGGTATAATTTTCTTCATTTAGAGGGGTAGAAACAAACATAGTCCCAGGGTTGTTAGAAGGATGGAGATAAAAAGGTGAATTGGTATTAATAGGCTTAGGTCATGGAGGTTGTGGAGTTGCTATTTTTGTTTCTGTAGGCATGGCTCCTCAGTTTGGCGTAAGACTTGCCGTGAGAAAACATGTGGTTTAGAGGCATAAGACTTGCCATGAGAAAATATGTGGGCTAGAGGCGTAAGACTTGCTGTAAGAAAAATATGTGGTTAGGGTTAACAACGCTCTGATACCATGTAAGAATTGATAAGGTCAAAGATATTTCTTTTATTCACTATATGGCAATATATATACTATATGGCAATATATATACAGAATAATTGATCTTGCTATACACATAGGAATCAATTCATATAAGAAAACTATCAATTATAATTGATTGCAAATTCTGACTATCAATTACATTCAATTAGAAATTCTATGTGCTGGAATTGAGGAGTTGGTGGAGAGGCGAGATTCTTGGAGATATTCTTGGAGATGATTTCACTTGGTGGAGATATGCTAGAGTCTTGGAGATAATATCGCTCAATACACACGAACTAAGCTACTTTGGTAAGTATATATATGTTATGTATTGCGGCAAATCAAGATTGAGAGGTAGTGCCGCAATATAGAATAATTAGAAAATTGGTTTCTTTAGGTTTATACTTGGTGAGACAGAGGTTAGGGTGTATTTGGGGTTTGAGTTTTTTAAGAGAGTCCTAGTGTCATTGTTGTAATCTCCATATTTTCTTAGTGAAGCTTTCTCCCTGTCGCCGCCCGTGGATGTAGGCATATTGCCGAACCACATAAATTCTTATGTTCTTTATTTGTGTATTTGATCTCTTTCTCTTTTCTTTAATCTTACGCAAACAGTTAATTTTCATAACAAAAATCTTAAGTGGTAACAATCGAGAGATTTTGATGTCTGAGTAACAAGGTGAAGTTGGTTCATGAACTGAATATATAAGGGCAGCTGTTTTTAGGCCAAGTCCAGAACACAATTGTTCAAGAATATTAAATCAAGGGCATAGCAGTCCATGCATATGGAGACTGAGAAGGTGAACATTATTAATAAAATGTTTTCATCAATTTTCTTCGGAAAAAGATAACCGCAAAAAAACAGAACCAAATTTTTTAGGTGCACTACTACTGTAAAATATTCAAAAGACTTTAAATTAGGAAATGAATAAAATGAAAGCCAACTCCAATAGGAATTTCAAGTAATCCAAGGTTGACACAATATCCAAATTTTCCTTCTTCTTCTTTTTTGTTATAAGTAAACAAGTTACATTGAAACATATAAGAAAGGTATATATAAGAGTAGGATCCTCAAGTAAAGGAGAGAATCAAGACTTGACTTAATACTGACAGATATTACAATTTTTCTAGAATATTCCAATAATATATTGGAACCATGTAAATTTTTGTATCCTAGTTTGATTGTTTATTCTTCATTTCTAAAACTTTTAACATAAACACACTATAATTTACTGCACTCATAGCAAATCAGTATTAGAGCTTCTCTATCTCAACACACAGTGTAGTTTCATACAAAGTAGTGAAATTTTATAAATGTACAAATTAAATTACTCCATATTGAAACAACAAATGGAGAACATATCTCCCAAACCGGTTGATGCATGGAAGCTCAATACGGCAGCTGGACCTGGATCAAGAAAACCAACTACATGGTATGATAATATTAGGCACCCACCCATTACATAAGCGGTGATAGCAAGCCCAATAGATTTTGCTAGCACTACATGCATGCCAAAAACAAATGCTAATTCCATCCCCGTAATGGCGATGGATGTGCATATTCCACCAACATTCATGTATCGAATTTGGGCATTGTAGCTTTGAGAGGTGTCCAATTGAAGACTCACCGCAATAACTGAAAAGGAGATGGCAGTGGTGTCAAAAATGACAAATTCCTTCAAAGCTACTTTTGCGGTTAAATTTGCAAGTCCCTGGTCAGGTCCGTCGCTTTTATAGCCACCAGGCATTGTGAAGGCTGCTGCAAAGGTGACGGCGGCAACCAACATTGCTACCAGCAAATTGGTTTCAAGTGCGTTTCTCTTTCCAAAATCAAGCTTCTCTGCATTATCCATGTTCTCTGTGTTCTCTGCATTATCCATGTTCTCTGTCCAAAATCGGCGGTTGCTTTAGTTTGCTTTTGTTAATCGTCAGTCGCACCCCTTGTTAAAACTGAGCAGAAATGCATAAGCCAAAACGACAGGTAATTTACAAGGGAGAAAGAAGAAAACGACAGCAGCTTAAGCAAGAGCAAGAACTAATCACATGGAGGTCACGTGGTTACAATCAGTTAGAATGAAAAGCTGTTAAGAAAAGTTGTTAACTTTGTTTCATTTTCCCGCCATTATTAGTTAGAATAAACTGATTTGCTTAATGCATAATCAGTTTATAATCTTTGTATATATAAATAGTATTAAGCACTCTGTAATTCATTCATTAAGTGAAATACAAGATTTTACAAGTTTTCTTTTCACAAATACTTGCTTCCTTTACATTCTTAGTTTCTCTCTGTTTTTGTTACCCTTTGGATTCCAGCGTAGTCTTTAAGTAGATAACAAACCTTTGCAGCTCTGAAACCCCACTGAACATAGCTTTCATCGATAAGCAATGGTTCTCACCAAACTAATTACATTCAATTTTTTGACAAGTATTGTTATATAGAATATGTTATGTTTTACGTCTATAGATGTTATAGAAACAGTTTTCGCTAGGATACATTTTCTTAATTAGTTGAGGTAAGAATTTTCTTCTCAAAACACACACATTTCAACTAGAAGCAAAATCTCTTCTTCAAAATAGTCTCAACAAAATCTTCAAAATTAGAAACAAATAATTTTAAAAAAAGGGAGAGAAAGGGAAGAAGAAGAAGAAGAGCACTTACACTCATATATACAAAATTATCCTTGCATGGCGGTTTTTGACCACAATAAGACTAATTAATTCGATTCAATTTATTTTTTGTTTACCTATTTAATTGAAATTTTAAGCTTCGAAATTCCTTCTTTGAAGCCCTAACCCCCAAAGAAGTAAAGAGAAGTTTCGGAGTAGTAAACGATGCCTACATGTATATACACCTATATATCATTTAGCAAAAAAAAAAAAAAAAAATACATCGATATGTCATATTAATACAGTTAGCAAAAACAATTAACAGAGATGATGATCATAGTTTATAGAGTTTTTATCATTTATTTGGATAAGAAAATTTTGAATTTCCATTTTTGGGAAAAAAAAAGAGAATAAAGGGTTCTAATTGGGTTTTAGGTTCTGTTAATTCGCAATCTCGAAACACTTCTTCTCAACTGTAGTGAGTCCTAATACACTGCAATTAATTTCTTAAGAATAGAAAAGACACTTTGCAAGAATTCCCAAAAAATTAATTTCTTTAATATTTCCTTTGACTTTTATTCCACATATTGCTTCGTACATAACTTCCACCTTTTTGATATGGGTCCAAATATTAACTTTCCTCTTTTGTTTTCATACATAACTTCCTTATCATATGGATGGGGCTTAAGTCTTTTAACTTATCCTACTCGCCGACCGGGCCCAACTCATTAAATGAACCGGCCCAGGTTGTGTCCAGATAAAGGCTCAAAGAGTCATTAAGCTTGGTTTTGGACCCGACCTCACTCTCAATGACTCGGACCCTGTAAAATTTTATACTTGCTCAATCCATCCCTTCGATCAACATTTAAAAATTTTAGGTAAATTGCACCAACACCCCTTTTTTTTGGGGAAATTAGACTCGCTATACCCTAATTTGGGAAAATGACACTCAGCTCGAAAATTTGCAAAATATTTAACACTCCCTCCCCTTTTTCATTTTTTGTTTATTTTTTATTAATTTTTTTAACCAATACCCAACTAACCAAACTTAAAAAAAAAAAATTATATTCCAATTATTTTAAGTTTAAGTGGGGAATATTCCTTTGAAAATTGGAGAAAACGGGGCTGAGCGTTAATTGTTTTGTAAATTTGGGAGCAGAATGTCATTTTTCCAAACTAGGATGTAGAGAGTCTAGTTTCTGGTTATTAATACATTCCGAATATTGTAGTATAAAGAACCGAATGTATTAATAACCGGAAAATAAGAGACTTAAAACAGGTGAAATAATTACCTGGATATTTAAAATCCACCGCTGCATGCGATGCTGTCATGCCATTGGCGCCAACATGTGAAGATGAAGATGAAAAAACATATAAGATCCGCTCAGCTATGCCAAAAAAACCTTCGGCAGCGGCAAGGTAAAGCGATGGCTTCTGAGCATCGTTGGTATAGTTAGAGAATTCAGGATCTGCTTCAATCAACAGCTTCACTATGAGTAGTGAACGTTTCCTGTAGCACAATGTAACGCGGTATCCTTGTCCACATTCACCATCCGAAGGAGCTTCTTCTTATGACTTTCAACCTGTCCACTTTCAATATCTACTTGAAGTGTGTGTGCATGAGAGATAAAAATACCGAGTATTTCAGAGCACCCAACTCTCGCGACAATATGCAAGGTAGTATCATCCATGGAATTTGCTTGTTGGAAAAGTAATGGACACCGAAGGGTCACTACTTTCACGAACTCTGACTGGTTGAATTCAGCTGCAACGTACATAACAGTATTCTTCTTAGGTGTAACTTGGCAAAGAAAGTTTGAATTATCATCCTCATTCAAGCTTTCCGAGAAATGTAAGTCCCCTGCCATTGCAGCCTTGAAGAGTTTAGGATCCGTAGTAATTGTGGCCTCTCCCTCTCTCTTCCAATTTGTTTGTCATTGGAGTTAATTATTTTATCCATATTTATATTAGCAATAAGACTTAAGGAATAAGGCGGCTTGGTGGCTATGAAAAAGCATCAAGGAAAGAGAGTGATACAGTGAGAAACGACTCTGCGTTGTTTCCAGAATCTCCTCCTCTTTTTTCTGACACATCTTAACTAATATATCACAGTATTTTGCTTCTCCATGTGAGTCTGTGTCATCATGACCCCACTAAGCATTACATTGTTTCCTGGAAAGTTCACTAATGTTGTGTGAACTTTTCAATCATGCCTCTTGGAGAGTGCTCGGGTCCCCTAAGCAAGACATTGCTCTTCCCCAGCTCAACAGAATCACGTACTGTCCTCATTTTCAACTTCAACTTCATTATTACCCAGTTCTACACCTGACATGGTATTCAGATGCATGAATTCAGTAAAAAAAAGCAGCAGCATTCGATGGACAGACATCTAACAATTACTATCTGCCATTTTAATCTAAAAAAAAAATTTAACTATTACTATGATCAAAAAGTGAAAAGACATCGACTGGTTTGCCACGTTTGGTACAACTTTTTTTCTTTTTGGCTTTTTAAAAATGGATTGTTTAAGAAGTGATACTTTACAAAAGTACAAAGACCATAAAGCTGAATCAATACAAAGACAATAATGAACAAACTTTTTATGTTGAGGGGCATCAAATATCCTTTTGTAGTGATAATACAATTGTCTGATTTTTTATTCTATTTTAAACAATTATAAGGAAAAAAAAAAATGATACGTTATAGAATATAATTGATAGAGTATAAGATGTAATACAAAAATTAGGAAATAAGAAAATTTGTATTCGTTGTAAACGGCCACTAAAAGCACCTGTCATGCGAACATACATTTCAATAAAGGAACATATATATCAATAAAATCACAGACAATTATGTATCCATTAAAGTTAATAATGCAAACTATATACAATTCTAGCATTGCTAACCACCCAAATAAAACTATGAATAAAATATATTGTTCATCCCTATAATTTATTTATTTTGCATTTTTAGTTCCTATAGTTTCAAATGAGTCTTTTTTAGTCCCAAAGTTTAAAAAATGAATTGTTTTTAATCCATAAAGTTTCAAATGATCACTTTAAATGTCTGCAAAGTTTTTAAAAAATGAATGCTTTTGGTCTTTCTGAGTCTAACGAAGTGATGATGTGTCAGTTTTTGGCCACGTCATCATTAAGTTAGAAAATTTTAAGCACTCAATATTGAAACTTAAAATAGCTAGTTTGAAGTGTAATTTGATCAGCTTAAAGTTTGCCAGCATATTTTAGATGCAGTTTCAACGTTTAGCTGCACAAGTATCTGTGATGTTAAAAGTGGAGAGTAGCCCAATCTTTCTTTTCAATAGAGAGGCCCACTTATTTTTCATCATCTCATGGGTTGCCGTAGAAAACTTTTTAATTGAACGGAACTGTATTTAATATTTACAGTCTTTTTAAAAGCCCTCTTGGATCCGATTCTGATCCACACAAAAATTCGGTGAGCGTGAATTAGGGTTTCAAATTTTTCTATTTCAGCTATTAGGACTTATATCTTTTCATTTTACAAAACACAGAGAGATCAAATACAAAATTTTCAGCCATAATTACATTTCAGAAGAGAAGAAGATGAAGAAAATGAATCGTCCCTCAAAGCAAGCGAGTCCAGTCGATGCTTCTTCTTCGCCAGCTTCTGATGATAAGGAGAGAGTTCGTCAGCTCGAACAAGAAAACAAAGCATTTCAGGTCCGTGTTATATTCATCTTATGTATTTAGATTTTCTAATTTTCAAGGTCATTGGTTGTGTTCTTTAATGTCTATTTGGTTTCCGAGAAAATGTGGGAAAATAATTGAAAGCAATGTGATCGTGTGCTATTTTTGGTTTTGAGTTTGTGTACGAGTCAGTTTGGATGATGAGAAAATGTCGGAAATGTCAAAGAGTAGGCGCTAAATTCTTTTCAAGATTTTTATTGTTCATCTGGAAGTTCAACTTGATTGAGCTGTTGGTATTACTTGAAAATTTTCATTCATAGGGACTTTGAGTTAGCAAAGAAACTCCACTAGGTTGAGTCTGATATCTCTTTGGTTGTGGATACATTCAAAATTTGTGTGCGATTTTTTTTCTGAAATTAGTGAATGAGATCTGAATGATGATAGGCAAATAGTTCTGATTATCTGAAGCTGGAATGACGGGCAACAATGGATTTAGGATCAAGTGGAGGACATCCTGTCATCCTGAGATGACTAAGATAATTAGCATGCCCCATGGTTCTAAAGGGGAACAAGGTGCGGCTGGATGGCCTGCTTGGTTAAGTTCAATTGCAGGAGAAGCCATCAAAGGATGGATGCCTCGACGGGCAGAGTCGTTTGAGAAGTTAGACAAAGTTAGTTTTCTAATTGATCACTTCTTTCATTGTCTCTTATTGAGTGTGCAATGTATTGACTTCTTTGATAATGTTGCTTATATTTGATTGTATCTCCTTTTGAGATAGGCCTCTACTCTTGAACACTGTCCTTGTTTGTTGTTTTCTGTGGCTGCGTCTTTGAGATAGCTTTCCTTTCTGTTTTGAAAGAATAGTTTTGTCATCATGTTTGAGCCTTGTATGGAAAAGTTCAATCTTGTGATACTGATAAGTGATAAGTATGCGTATCAACATTTAAATATACAGTTTGGTTTTATTTGAGTTTTCATATGTAAACGGATTTAGCATGACAAATATCATATGAACCATGAACTAGGAACCAACAAAGATAAAATAAAAAACTTGCTTATGTTTACTCATGATCATACTGTTACAATTTACAACATTTTCAGGGTCCTGGAAGGCTTGCGCATGCCCATGCCAATGCCATAAACTCACGGCCTCTTCCACCTGAACCTGTTAGATTCCATTACGGCCATGATGCAACAATTGATGTACCTATTGACACAAGTAAACAGGGGCAGAAGTTTAAGGTTGTTGAATACCTTATGCCTCACTCATGTTTTTCTATATTTATTTTGTGGTAAATAAAAGAAATATTGATATCAAATTTTCTTAATGTTTCAAATTTAGGAATTGCTAAATTTGAACTGTCTTCTTCCTTCTGCTGGCCAGTTGGGTCCTTGGAAGCGGAT
>BKZX01029571.1:0-15711 GCA_014362285.1 Fagus crenata | reverse complement strand
CACCCCCACCAACTATGGGTTTGTGATTTGTCTACACCTTTTTTTATTTTTTTTTTTTTTTTTTTTTTTTTTTTTTGAATTTTGAAAATTTGAAATTTTTTAATTTATTGAAAATAAAAAATAAAAAATATTAGGTCGCAGATTGGGTCAAGTGAAATGTGGGTCGAATCGGAAGTTAGAGATACAGGTAGGGCTGATGTGGCAACATGTAGTTGGTGACATGTGGCAGAGAGAAGATTGAAGGTGCGTGCTGGGATTGGAGGTGTGTGGATCGGAGGCCCGTTGCCAAACTCACCCTAACACAGCTATTGCCGATTTTCAAACAAAGTGAATTTTCAGAATTTCCAAGTAAATCTGATTGGGTAGTTATATTGATGGGATATGGAAGTGGCTTAATAATAGGGTTTGTGATTGGACAAAACCTTACCATAAGAAATTTGGAGCGGTTTTTCAAGAATTTTGGAAGGCGGCCGTCAAAAAGAATGAAGAAAAGGAAATGAAGGGATGCAGCAGCTATATTTGATTTTCGTTTAGAGATTTCCGCCCGTGAAGTTGTTCTTCATTTTAGTAGATACATGTCTATGAAATTTTAGTGTTTGTCTATCATGTACTACGTTGTTGTATGTTTTGGCATTGTACCTTTTTTTATTATTATTATTATTATTATTATTTTTTTTTTATGGTGGCATTCAAATAAGGAAAAATATATTTCCCCCCTTTAACTATTGGTCAATCTCAAATGCCGCCGCCGCCCCCCTCCCCCTCAATTCTATAAAACTGTGCAATGTCTCCACCGATGTATTAAAGATATGCAAATAGCCTTCCATCATCTAATTTTTTGTTAAATCTAAACATAAGTAACAATTTTTATTTTTTATTTTTTTATGTATTTTGTCAATTTCATGTCATAATATTCAAAATCTATAATTACATATTAATGTACCATAATAAGATTTCAGTATTTTTGTTTGGATTTAATAGAAAATTAAACAATGGGGGTCTATTTGTATATTTGTAATATATAAGTGAGGGCGTTGCTCGATTTTATAGATTAGAAAGTAGATTGAAGTAAACCTAATAGTTAAAGGGGGAAAGTACAATTTTTCCATGAAAATATTACATGTTTGATATGTGTTAATGTTTGCAACACTTATCCAAATTGATGTTATGCTGCTAAATTATTTTTAACTTTAATTTCATTCGGCTGGCTCATAAAACATGGGCCTAGAATAAGATAAAGTAATTAAATCTTTTATTGATTGATGTTATCATTGTGAGAGGGCTCTCTGTTGAGACATTTTCCTTTAACAGTTCATAGCCCAACTTGACATACTACGTAGTTCCCATCAGAGGATACTTAGGCCAAATAATTTTATCTCTTAACCTTTTTTTTTTTTTTGTTGCTGGATTTTATCTCTTAGAGCATTCTTGGATAAAGGGATAGCTAGAGTTTCTTTCACATCATTATGATCATAGAGAAGCTTCAGCAAGTCTTCTTTCCAGACTCCATGTTGTTTGACAATTAGGTCAGCAACAACAACATTTTGTTGCAAACTGATTTGGCTACACTAAATGGAAAATTGGAATTTGTGAGCCATCTCCTATTCTCCATTAAACCTGATTAAAAGACTCCTTGCCTACTCTTAAAATGTTCTTCCATAACCGAGAATAAGTAGAATGTGGGGTGCATGATAAAATGTTTGAATTATATAATTAGGGCAGTATTTTGATTTAAGGACTTTTGCTACCAATGATATAAATTTCGAAAAACTTGTAAAGGTGAATGTATTATGTATCTCAAATCATGAACCTTCTCGCAAAACGAAGTTGGGGTAACTTGAATGGCATTACTAAATTCTGAATCATAAGGCAAGGCTGTAAGAAACATCCAAGAATGATTATCATACAACAAAAAAATTTCATCAGCCAAAAAAAATAGTTATATTAATAAATAAATATTATAAGCAACAAGATGGGCATGCTTATTATACAACAGATCTAATTGAGTGATTCACGGATTAAATTACAAAGGGGAGAAAAACCTGTTTTCTCATTTGAAGTTAATACCGAAACTTCTTTGTTCTATGGCGTTACAAAAAAAAAAAAAAAAAACTACAAAAATGAAGTTTTAAACAAATTCCGGAATTGTTTGATTCAATTAATCACTAGCAAACAAGTCTACCAACATGGGTTCTATGGTTGTATTTACTGAGTTCGGAAAAATTCATAGCCTATGATGTTAGAAAATTTAGACCCCAGCTTAATGACTTTTAATCCAAATTAATTCATATTGAATTAATTAACCAATTATTTATATCAAGAGACAACTAACCAATAATGTGGAAAAGTAAAGGAGATGGTTATTTGGTTACGTAGAGAAATCCAACTAGGATAAAAACTATGTAGAGGTTTGACACCTCACCCTCAAAGGAAAAAAATCCACTAAGAATCAAAGTTTTTTATTGCAATAGATTACCTATGAGTTTATTACTACCCAAATTAGAAAAATTTACTACAACGTTCATACCGCGTAACTTTAACCCTCGTTGAACTTACTAGTGCAATCTGCTATCTCTCGAACTAACCAAGTCCATGACTTCAAAATCATCTGCGAAGCTTTGATTCCACAACAACTTTGATATTGAATTCTTCAGCACGTTAATACTCAATACCCTTGGATTGATAAAGAGGTGTTTGGATTGGGAAAAATCCCTAGGTGTTAGATGAACACAACCAAACTCTAATCTCACGTGGCGTAACCTAAGAAAGAGTTCCAAAGTTGTTGTTAGATCCCTTAAGTAATTTTGCACATAGTTCATTTTATTTTCTAACTGATTTAGAACTTATATAGGAAACAGTGTCCCGCAATGCGATTGATCACTTGGTGTTGCTTGTTGTCGTGTTTTACTTAATTAAACACGATCGGTCGCTTGCAGTCATGATTTTGAACTATTTTATATCTTCGAGGTTGTATTTAGCCTTCAACTAAATATTTTCTTGAATGATGCTAAGACTCAAAAACTTACATTTTTGAGATGGATCGATAATATTTACATATCCAAAATGTGAACCAAACACATGATATTACATTATGTTGCATTAATACCTACCCCTCTTTGTAAAAGTCCTTTGATAGTTTTAGTGTAACATTGAACATCAAGTTGCAACCCTTTGGAAAAGAGTCTACAAAATAATTCTCTTGCACTTTTAAATCAAGATGTATATGGAAATATTAAGGCGCAATTTCTTGTCCTCCATCTTACTTCTCACACTGTATGAGTTTCACAGTAGTGTGCTTGTTGGAAATTTCATTAAAGGAAATGCTTAAAACTATAAAAAAAAATAATAATTTTTTTTTTTTTTTTTTTTTTTTTTTAGATCCAAGACTTTAATACATTATTTATTGTAATTTTCCAAATACTTATAAATTAAAGAAATTTTTAGTTACAACTTGATATCACAGAAACTCTACTACTCTCATTTCAACCCTCAATTCATTCTAATTTTTAGTCAAATGAGAGATATGTGGCATTTATAAAATCTAATTGTTTTTTAAAAAAAAAAAAAACCATGTAAACCACTCAAAATCAAATAAATACCGCGAGTCACAAAGCTAGCAAAAAATTGGAGAGAATTGTAAGATTTAAATGAGATGGGATCTTTCTCTCCTATTTCCATGTGGAGAGATGAACAACAAAAGTCCCATATAAGATTGGCTATGCTTCTAAAATCTCCCCAAACAAAAGCTAAATGTTAGAACTACCTGAATCTTCAAGTTCAATAATAAACAACATTAGGAAAAAAGTTCAATAATACCAAAAAAAAAAAAATCACAATTTTCATAAAATTGAATTAAACAATATTAGTTTCTTCAGATTTAGAAGCTTTTCTTTTTTAGAATATTCGAAAGTTCTTTAAAATGTTATTACGCTAAAAAAACAAATGTTTAAATCTTATTTGAAATATTAAAATAACACACAATACATAATATGTTTTACCAATAGAGATATTACAATTAATATTTTTTTTAATACAATTAGCACAAACTTTCGTGTAATTTAAAATTTGTAGTATATCCATTTCCAATAGATGTAATTTTTTCCCAAACATATCAACTTATATTTTTGTGGGTTTTTCTTTTTAGACGAAATTTTGTATTCCAAACGAAACGTAACTTTTTAACATCAAAGATCCTCTTTATTTCAAAATCCCTCCATTTAGTCTACTTCATGGTTCAGATTAAATATAATAGATCTAATAATTTATAGACTGACATGTCATTTAAAATTTTAAATGATATTATACTATGTATATCATACACTTCTGGGACTCGAGACTCCTGAAGAATCTTTTCCATTCTTCGGTTATGTATGGAAAAGACAGACTTAAAATGACTACAATTTTAGGTATTCAACTTAATGTTGTTAGGTATAGGTGCTTTTATTCTAGCTTTCAAAGCTCTTTATTTTGGAGGCGTACATGATACCTGGCCCCAATAGGTGCTATCATGGACTTAATTACCAACTTGACTTGAATTTCCATGACAATGCTTAATCCAATTAAGTCTATAGCATCTACCAATTTCACCATATCCCCATTTTTGTTTTGTTGTTTTAAGATTAACTAGGATCTCATTATGATGTCCTTCTTCGCTTTTATCTTATTTCTTTTTCTTTCATCTATATTATTCTATTTATATTAGAAATTCTAATTAAAAAAAATAAAAAAGAGTGAGCTATGGGGGCCTCCTTAATTTATTTATTTTTTGAGTTGTAAGATCTTTTGTAGGTCTTCTAAAATTTCTAAAATTCTCTTTGGTTGCTTACCCTTGGAGCGGGCATTAGAGACCTTGTTTGGCTTGGTAAGCAAACAAAACCCACTCTTTTAGACTTAGCACGTATCATCTTTTTTCTCACCACTAAAAAATTGTGGATATCAATATCCACAAGTTGTGAGCATATTCATATTTTGAGAACATAAATGTCCACAATTTGTAGATATTGACGTTCATATTTAAGTGGTATGTAGTGTAGGTAGTGGCAATCAATAATTACCCTAAGATTGTCAGGATATAATGGTCCAAGTGTAATACTTTTATGGCACAAATATTTAACCATCCATTATAAGGAATAAGTCACTCTTCATTTCAAACTCCCTCCATTCGGTCAATTTCATGGTTTAGATTTTATATATTGGGTCTAACACTTTACACAGTGTCATGTCTTTTAAAATTTGTTTAATTTGAACCATGATGTAGATCTAATAGAAGGATCTTGAAATTGAGAAAATATTTTTCCCCGCTTTGTAGATAATGACAAAGACGAACTTATTTTAACTATAAACCAAACCCGCTTCTCTCTCTCTTTCTCACACACATACAGCTTGTGGGTATTGGTTTGTTTTGACACAAGCCATGTTTTACGTAAACTAACGTTTGAATATGTCCACCATCTAACAATCCCAATAACAAATAAACCTAAATGCAACAAAAGAACCTCAAAAATTCATCTTACACGCATGGACGACCCTTCTCTAACCCTGATCAACCAATCTTCTTCTTCTCATACAAACCAACTTGAATAAACGAAATTATGGATGATGATAAAGAGGGATTCTTAATCCAGGGTTAAATAATTTTTCGTACGTTACACAAATGGCTGTGGATGCACCGGAACCAAGGACCGGAAGCATGTTCATATTGCTTATCACAGTCCTTTTATTTCTCTCTATGGTGGCTGGAGGTGGCTGCCTTATAATATACATTATCCAACCTGAGAGTCCTTTTAAATCCTGGCTTCCCATTGTTGGGGTGGGACTGATTTGCATTCCTTGGGTGTTTTGGTTGGTCACGTGTAGCTATCGATGCCTGTCGCGAAGATTTGGAAGGGGTGGCGGAGGAGGTGGTGCTGGTGAGGGTGGTGCGCGTGAAGCAGGCAATGTTGTAGGTGCTGGTGGTGGTGGTGCACGTGAAGGTGGCAATGTTGTAGGTGGTGCTGCTGGTGCTCCTAGTGCTGCGAATGTGAATGCAGGAGGTGATGATGTGGCCATTGAGGATGGGAATTTAGAGTCTCTGGTGAGATCTCCAGAAAATGATGCAAGAAGGCGCGCTCAATTTGAAGCTATCCTGGCATTGGATGATAATGATGGTGAAGAATTAGAGAATAAGGATGAAAAGAAACGAAGGTCATCGTCCAGCACTTCAAGCAATGATAAATCTGTGATTTCACATGAAAGTGAATTGCCATTGGCCTCATCAATGGCCGCTTAATTCATCACATATATGGGTAAGCTGCTTGTTTTCATGCATGGTTGCATCGGAATATTGGATCAAGATTTGAAAATGAGATACTTCGAATGTATAACAGTTTTTCACCTTGGAAGCAATTACATTTCTAAATACAATTTTTTTTTTTTTCAAGTGTGCTTTACCTACACATATGTTCACAATCTTCATGATATATAACAATTACGTACTTACATGCTGGTGACATTCTTATCTAGTTATCTTCTCTTAACCATTGGAAAAATCAACTAACTGGTCAAATTCCATCATGGCTTGTAAACCTTACCCAACTAAGTGTGTTGAGCATTGAAAACGACTTCTTGCAGCCTATTTGAAAATATATGATATTCTAGTACTGTTTGCAATGCTTTAAGATAAGGGTGGAAGTATGTAATTTTATACTATGCAAGGAACAGGGTTTTCATTTTTTATTCGGGTTAGTTTGGCTGATTTACTTACCCCAATTTTCATCTATATCAATTTCTTTGATATGTGAATAAAAATATGGTTTGTTTATTTATGTACTTTCCATTGTCAGAATTATTTTCATCTGTCTGCTCTGTAAACTTGCAAGTAATTTTTCTGGGAAAAGGTTTAGGTACAATTTTAGGAATTGCTCTAGTTTATTCACTTGTTATGCTGTGTAAAGAACACAATTAGGGTGTTTCTTAAGGTTGCTTTCCCCCAAACTTAGGGTGCTTTGTGGTCCTAACTCCTAAGGATGGTATTAGGAGGAGTTTGTCATTTTCTGACAGAAAGGGAGAGTAAGACTTGTTTTAGGGGGAGTTGTGGTTTTAGGTTGTGTTTGTTCATTTCTTGCTTGAGAACTCATTCTGTTTTTGTTCGTTCTAAACTTTGAGGTTTTGTTATAACATTATGTTATGTACTTAAAACACAATTAGCTTTGACAATGTGGTCATTTTAAAAGGGTGTCCTTTTAAGGGAGTTAACGGCGTTTTTTTAACGGGATGTACAGAATGACTAAAATGACTACATAGTCAGTGAACATACTAGAATGAAAAATAAAATTAAACATAGTGGACTAAAATGACAATTCACTAAACTTATAGGGTGTGAATTGTATCTTTGCCTGGATTAAACTATGAAATGGTGTCGTTGTAAAAGAGTTGATGGCATTTCAAATGGCAATGGACTGAAGGTCTAAAATGACTGCGTTGTTAAAATTAACAGATTAAAATGAACAAACTTTAAATTTAATGGACTAAAATGAAAATGTACCAAACTCAAACTTATAGGGTGTAAATTATATTTTTTTCCTTTTTATTATTTTTATTTGGCCAAATTCTAACTTAAATCCTTTATGTTTGATCAAAATTCAATTCAGTCTTTTAAGTTTTGACCGTTTTAATTCAGTCATCTAAGTTTGGTTTTGGTTAAATTCCCACTCTCCATCTCATTTCTGTTATACTGTGTTGTTAAAATGGACAAAAATAACTGCATTTCTGGCAACAACAAAAAATCCAAAAATGGAATTGGGTCAAACACAAAAATTGAATTTTTCTTGCCAAAATTTGGATCTAGCCACTTATACATTAATCTGTGATTCTAGACTTACAAAAACATCAAGTGCAAAGATTAAAAGCTCAGAGCCAAATAAAAGTACCAGCAACAAGAACACTCAATAGACTCAACAACAAGAACTAGGAAAAAATCCTAGAATCCACAACAAAATCTAAGAAACCCGTGAGCCCACCCACCACCACCCACATGCCACACACCACCCCAAAATCATCAAAAAGAAAGAATTGCGTCGATGGTTCCTCCTCGCAAACGGTGGCTCTAGGACATTCAGACGGCAGAGAGGAAGTTGAGCTCGCTGGGATCATGCAACGGCAGTTAGGCTTCGCGGTGGCCACTGGGCTAAGGATCAACAAATCCCAGCCGGTCTTCTTCTGTGTTTTTTGACAGAATATAAGGAACCAAACAAAACAGAGAGAAATCAAAGTAGTTTTTTTAAGGTCCGGTGGTCAGAGCCTCCAAAAAAAATCAGATTTTGTGGAACATGTTTAAGTTATAAAATCCAGAACAAAAAAAAAAAATCAAATACACCCCACAAAAATTCAGATTTTTTTTAAATGAACATGTGTTTTTTCTTCATTTTTCCTGATTTGTTTTTTCAAAAAAAATATTTTTTATTTATTTTTGGATTTTGCTAACAACATAGATAACAGATTTGGACAGAGAATGTGAATCGAAACAAAATCAAACTTAGAAGACTCAATTGAAACAGTCAAAATTTAGATGACTGAATTGAATTTTTACCAAACATAAAGGGTGTAATATGTAATTTGGCCTTTTTATTTTTTAGATTTGGTGTGGCTAAAATATCTTGATTGTGAAATCTGTTTGAAATACAATTACTAGATAAATTAATTCGCAGCTTAAAATGTATAATGAGAGAACAAAACATATTGATGTCACTTCATTTGGAAGAATGTATCTTAAGGCACCATTACAGTTAGAAAGGTTGTTACTGCAAATAATCCAACAAATATGACGACGAAATCAACTTCATTGCACAAGTTTAAGCACTACTTGGACTTGATTGGCATTTTCAAATTGTGATAGTCCTTATGGGCTCCGATCGAGACGAATAAGGAGGAGTTTCGTTTATGTAGTTTGATCTAATTCAACGTGCGTTGAATTAAAATCCCAATTATGTCGGTTGAAACTAATCAACTTTGGCTAGCTAGCTTCTAAATCGAGTTTAATTCTCTACTATTTTTTTAATTGGGTGATAAATTTTAAGCCCAAATTGCCATATATATCTATATATACATGCTTTGTTAAATTGTTTATGAAATAGAGTTCAAGCTGTGGCAATTTGATTAGAAAAAATATGAATTCTCTTGTTTTGTGCTTTTATGTGAGAGATGTCTTTAGGTACATATAGGTTTCGGTTTTATGAGACTTTGTGCCAACTTTGTAATCTCTCTGTTTTGGTGTTACTCTCTTCCTGATGTCGCCTGTCGATGTAGAGTTAAAGGTCAAACCACATAAATATTTATTGTATTTATGTTGTTGATTTGTGGCTAATGTTTAATATAGTTACTTATTTTACTTTTGTTTCTTTCTATTTCCCCTTTTTTGGGTGGAAAAATGATAATATAGAGCTTGCATTATATCTAGGATAATTTTCCAGAGTAGATTGATCAACTTTTCCTTTCTCCAACATCTTCTCTTTCCTTATAGAAAAGAACTATACTTTTTTTTTTTAGTAATTTTGTTAGCTAAGCATTGCTTAAATATTTAAGCAATTCTTGAAGAGAGGTTGACTTAAAGAACTGCGTACTCCTCTTGCCATTATTAGGTGTTTTAGCTTCATAATAAATTTATTATTATTACTATTGCAATTGACTAGATTGATTTTTCCAACTTTAAGTTAACCAGAACTTATACCAGAAAAAGTGATCCTTTGCATCTCGTCGGATGGAACTGTTAGGTCCATATTTTATAGTTTTGTCAATCCATGTCAAAAGCATAAGCTATTGAGTCTGGCTGGTTTTTTCCTTTCACCCTAGAACATAAACTTTGGTGTTTTTAATCGTTGTGCAGTGCCCTCAATTCATCAACTCAGACTAAATTGATGAAGAACCATATTGGATTGGTTTACAAAAACCCCAGGCATATTAAAGCATCAATAACCTAAAGATCTAGTGCTTAGGTCTAAGCGAGTGCTCTTAGGTCTTGACTTTATGCTATAGTATGGAAAAGCAAGGATTACCAAGTATGACAGCAATCTGGGTCTTATATACTGATATGGCCTGTACATCTCCATCGATCTAATGCGGTCGAGGCATGTGTCGAGTTTAAGTGAAATTCGATCAATCCACCGCAGAGCTATCTATGGAAATTGTAGACACTTCTTTTAACTTGATCTTCTTCTTGAGTCTCCAAATTATTTTGACATTTGGACCCAAGAACTTACACTTTTGTCTTAGGATTGACAATAAACTAAATGGAAGTAACATACTCCATTTTGACCAAACAAATTAATACTTATTTCTTTATTCAAATGCTTTATAGAAAAAAACTTATTTGATTTGCCTGGTACAATTTGTAAAGGCAAACCCATTGGTACAATTTGTGGACATTTGCCTTGACCTAAACGTTCCTTATGAATTTCATTCCTTTAATGTTGTGAAGAAAGGTGGTGATGGCCGTCGTATCCTTCACCTTAACATCAAAGATATCGATTTATTATGTGGTTCTATATGTTTTAATATTCTCTGCATGCATTTATACCTCAAAAAAAGAAAAAGAAAAATTTGTGGATGATGCATATGTACTATGTTGTATTGATATGTATATATGCTGGTTATTATGGGGATAATTAAGCATTAATTTTAACTTATATGCTTAAATTAATTATCTGGGTTTTGGCTTTTTACATTCGATTTAAAAAGTATTACAAATATATTTTCACAAAAAAGTAGACATAAATTTTAGTGCATTGCATGGTCCGTGACTAGTATGAATAATTTATCAACCTTTTTGATGAGATGAATTTGTCAATCTTATTTCAACAATCTCTAGTGCATTTCATGCTTACAAATCATACTATTAATTTCTTTATCCTACATTCTCACACGGGTGGATTACAAATACATAGTGGAGTATGTATCTTTGACTAATTCTGGTACTCCTAGTCCTACTCAGAATATGGCACGGCGTACGTCAATGCATATGTCATTGGAAGAATTACATCCGACTATATGATATAAAGTTTGTAGGGTGGGCGACAGGGACGTAGCCAGGATTTTCCATGAGTGGGGGCCGGTGTATCAATCAAAATTTTTTCATAAAAATCCAAAGTAGCATCTATATAGTATTAACAAAACATCAACAACTTAAAAGATACAAAATAACTATTCTTAATACATTACAATGCATTTTTTGAAGAAAATTAAAGTCGACGCATTTTTTACATTACTAAAATCATCTATGATGGAATCCATACTAAACGACTCAGCAATTTCCCTTTTGAATGTATAAAAGCAAGGAGTCTCTTAAAAAAGTGCGTTTGGATTTAATTGATTAGCTATTTAATTTTTTTCCCCTTTCAATATATAAAAGCAACGACTCAGCCACCGTAACCCTTAGCTATTTAATTTAATTGATTAAGGGTTGGTTTGGATTAGCTGTTTGAAAAAGTAAGTTTTTTCTATGGCCATAGAGAGAAAGATGAGACAGAGAGTATCTTCATGGCCAACTAGAGGAAGATGACCTCAACAGCCTAATAGAGAAAGAGGAAAGAGAGAGAGAATCTGATGAGGAAGATGAAGAGCAAGAGAGAGAAAGAGGAGAGGGGGAGAACCCAGTAAGGAAGATGAAGAGCAAGAGAGAGAAAGAGGAGAGAGAGAGAACCTGATGAGAAAGATGAAGAGCAAGAGAAAGAAATAGGCGAGATAGAGGTAGAAGCATATGTTTTGATCGAGTCTTTTGGATATTTTATATTTTATAGTTATTACGTAAGGTAAAGGAATAACTTTTACTCTCCTTTTTGGGAGGAATAATTATTCTTCATTTTAAAGAATAACTATTACTAAAAAATGACTATTCCTTGTAATAAAAATATAGCCAAATAACTAAATAGCTATTCCTACGTAATAATTATTACATTATAGGATCTAATACAACGTACCAAACTAGCCCTAAGTATCGGACGTTGACTCGGTCTTCGTGTAGACTTTTCCACTTCTATTATTGCCTTACAAAACTTATCTCATATTTGGTTTATTATTGCCTTACAAAACTTATCTCATATTTGGTTGGCCTTCGGTCCGTGGTGTCGCTTTATTTATTTGGTACCGCAGAAAGTAGAATTTGGTTTCTATGAAAAATTTAAAGAACAAAAAAGTTGAACACAACTGCCAAAGTTCCGTCAATTTTGTTACTGCAATTGTGCCCCCACTTGAGTTCAAGCTTGCATGAGTCTTGACTAGGCTCATCAAAAGCTAAACAAATGCAACAGAATGATGAAGAAGAGATCGAATGAAACTTGGAATATAAAAAGATTCTCATACGAAGTTTTACTGTTTTAGTGCGTCTTAGTGTTAAGAACTTTTTTCATATATATATATATATATATATATATATTGAAACCTTAATTAATATTACTGAAACCTAAGTTTACTACTCATACCATTTTTATTATATACTTTCATAACATACTATAAATGGTGGCAAAAAGAAGTTTAAAAAATAGAAATGGTTTACCTCTAACCCGATTTGGAGGCATTCTCTTCCAATCCACTACGTGGCAAGTAAATAGATTATCCACGTGTACTTTTAGACACATGATATTTTTAATGAGTCATATAATTTTTTAAAATACACATGTGAATGGTTTATTTGCTTGCCACATAGTGTGTTAAAAGAAGATTCCTCCAAACTAGGTTGGAGGAAAACTCTCTCTAAAAAATATTGTGTCTTATTTAGAGAATCTTTTTTTTTTTTTTTTTTTTGATAAAAGATTTTTAAATTTAAGCATTAAAGGAATTTTCCTAAAAAAAAAAAAAAAATAAAAGAAAAGAAAAAAAAAAAAAAGGTAATTTTGTAGAGGCAATTTAGTATAAATACACCCAAGATTTTTTGTCAATTTGAAGCCCAACTCAACTCCAACAAGCAACAAATTAACAGTCAACACTCTTTCCCCTACCTCCCACTTTCCCAGTCTTATCTTCTTCTCACTCAGCCGACTATATATATATATATATATCACTTCCCACATTGGCCGCCATTATTTCCACGCAACCTTTGCCTCCTCCCGGGTACTGTTTTTCCAGTAAGCTGACCAAAAACATTTAAGAACAATTCCTCTGGGCAAAGCATCTCTAGAAATCAAGGTAAAACTTAGTAGTTTTCCTTACATAAATATTCTTTATTTTTAAATACTTTGAGCTATGACCATACTTGACCTTTATGCATAATAGATGAGGATTTAAGTGTCACAATTGTGTTTTGAAGGGTCTTGAGTTTCAATTGAACTGAAACATTGTGTGCATATATTTCTTACAGGCTAGCCAGGTTTATAGCTACCTGACCCCTTCAATGGCAAGCAAAACCTCAAGTCTTTCATGGCTTCTCCTTCTCAGCATCGCCTCCACTCTGCTTATTGGTCACTCAGCTTCTCAGAATGAGCGAAAGGCAAAAATCTCTATAGCTGATCTTTTATATTTTTTATGGAAGCGAGCTTACCCACTTAATAAATTCACGGCTAAATATCCCTAAATTTGGAGAATATATCTTTGACGAACAAAATTTAGCTAAAAATCAATTTGTTGTAATTTTATTAGCAACTCATAAGATTATTTATTTGTATCTTTTGTCACAAGATCTATTTAATGAGTCTATAATTTGTTTAAATAATCTACGCGCATAGTTTTATAAATTATCATATAGTAATTTGTAGCAAAATTGTTATAAACTGGTTTATAACTAAATTTTGTTTAATATGCATCTTTCATTCAACATTATCGTGGATTTCAAAAGATTGTTATTTCATAATTATTGCTGAAATTGGCCTTGTAGACTGTAGTTCATGTGGGGCAACTTTTTTATTTTTATTTTTTGCTAAACATGTGGGGCAACTTACACAGACTTTATTTTCTCCCATGATTGTGCATGCAGGCATATATTGTGTATATGGGCAACAAGAGGGACGAAATTTCTACGTCATCCCTTTACACAAGCATGTTACAAGAAGTCATTGGCAGGTTATAAAAGTAGTATAATGGCAACATCAGATCGAAACTTGCTATATAATGCTTGAATTTCTTTGTTATAACATGCTTTTGGAAATTTTCACAATTAACGTTGTTGTCACTTTGTAACTTTGTCACTTGTCGCGTTATATTTAATATTTGAGTCTTTCATATGTTATTTATATTATTTGACATAAAGTAAGTGTTGCGCACTCACACATTAAGTCACATTATTCCTAAAAAACAAAAAAAAAAAAGCTCTGTCACATCATCTATAATATAATAAAAATTGGGTTTTTTTTGGTTAATTATATTTCATGGAACTTAACAAGAAGTTACGTTGAGCTATATTTCAAAATCCTTATTTTTCTTTGTTATATACTGATCGTCTTATAAGGGACTGTTCATAAGTGTAATGCAATGCATAAGATAAAAGTCTCAGGTTATTATGATGGACAAGTACGTGTGGATATTTTAAGTCTTTGAGATTATGCTATCGCTTTTACTCAAAAAAGAAAAAAGAAAAAGAAAGTCTTGGGATTATGAGGATAAAGATATATGTTAGGCTATCTGTTCTTTTGATTAAAGAGATCAAACTTTAAAGAGAAAAGAACCACAAAATAAAAGGAAGATAGTGTAGAAAATGATAAAACAGGGAAAAGTAAAATATTTAAACTAGTTGATTTTGTTTTTTAAAATTATTTTTAAATCCTCATAGGATTCTTTAATCCCATAAATCCTACATTCACGATAAATCGACCCTTAAGGGCTGAAACGGTATAAATTGATTAAATTCCCACCTCTCGATCCAAATTTAATATGTTTGTACTTTATACTATTTGACCTCCAACATATTAATAAGCACAAATGTGCATCTGACATTCGTACCTATTATTACTTTAGCTAATAGGATTGTATTTTTTTTTTTTTTTCTTTGGCTAATAGGATTGTAGGAGCTTAATGTTTTGCTTTTGATATAATGAGAATGATATTTCCACACTTGAATTTGTTATTTCCACATTAAAATAGAAAAATGTGTTGACCAAATAGCCCTTACACTCAACAAATGTTCAATCATTGATCATTCGCATATTTAAGGATTGTTTGGTCTTTTTAAAACATATATATATATATATATAAATATATATATATATTTATGTTAGTGTGGAAATAACACATTTGAGCGTGGAAATATCACTTTCCTTGATAATTCGACAATTATAACAATAAGAGAAAAGGATTTGAACCTTAATACTGCACATAATTTCATAAAAAAAAGATCATGCAATATCATTATGGAACAAAACTTTTGACATACAAGTCTAAAGTTAGTAATCTACCCAATAATTATGTTAAAAACTTAAAATGGATGCTCCAAAAAATGCATATGGAATAATGGATAATGAAAATATATCATGATCGTAGTAAAACTTTGATCTAAATAAAATTAAAATTGTGATATATGTATAATACGTCCGATTCTATGAACTTAATTAGGGATGTGAATATTTTTGACAGACTTAATTAGGGGTGTCAAAATTTATAAGCACACACGTGCGAACTCAATATGAAGATGATACATATTTTTGTTGATTAGTGTAAATAAGTTTACGTCAAAAAGAGACTTGCAATCAACCCGAAATGACTCGCCTTAACACGAAGCAATATAAATAAATGTTATCTTTATTAATCATTAATTTG
>BKZX01029568.1:83114-105954 GCA_014362285.1 Fagus crenata | reverse complement strand
AAAAACATCCAAATAAACACAAACATCTTAGTGTATGACTATGTAAAACACAATAATAGACCTCCACAACTTGAAACACTTGAGCATCTTAAAATCTAAAGAAACTTAGATATAAGATTTAATAGTTCGCAACGATTATTTCATAAAAAATGAAAAACAAAAACTACAACGTTTTCCTTTATTACACCATACGCAAATAAACTAAGCCTACCATAAATGACTAAATGGTCTTTCAGCTTGTATATAAGATATTTTTTGATAAGTAGCTTGTATATAAGATATTATAAATTAATAAATAAAAAATAAAAAAATTTGAAAGTTCAGAATTTACATGGAACCAAAAAAGGCACTTACTTTGTCGATATCCCATGGACACATCTCATAGCATAATCAAGCATTTCTACTTATTAATACAAATTAGAAAAAGGTTGGAGCACTAAAAGAAATCCTTTTAATTCACTCTATTCTCTTCTAGGGTTAATTCACTTTAAGGTACAACAGTGTTTAAGAACTTATGCTCAGTGCAGTGGCAAGAACTTATATATGTAGTGCAAGGTTGTGGGCAGAGCTGTGCATAGAAAGACTGTGCAATTCATCTTTGGTAAAGTTGAATAATTTCTTCAGAAAAAAAAAAAAAAAAAAATTAATGAAAGTAAAAAAAGAATAAGCATTAGATGATTATTTCAAACTTTAAACAATTTCCTTTCTATGTATGTTTTTGGTGCTGGCTCAGATGTCAACTTGTCATGAAAGGCCAAATGATAAAAAAAAAAAAAAAAAAATTATCTGCTTGATTTGTCAAATTAGATCACTAAATACTATAATCTCATATATGATTCAAATTAATACAATATAAAGGAAGACTTGTTATCTCATGCTTAAGGTTTTTTTTGTTCTTCTAAAAAAAAATAGAGAAAGGAAATGAAAAATGGGGCTTCTGTACCAGAATAGAAGGTTTCCCAAGTCATAGCACCGGCTCTAGAAATTGTAAGGTCTGCAGCTACATATGCCAAATCCATATAGTGCATAAACCTTCATAAAACCGAGGCACATTCAACTAAAGGACCTAGTAAGCAAGTACATTAGGAATTACATGTAAAGGAAACCATTACATTTGAGCTTACTCGGTTAAAAACAAAAAATAAATAAATTAGAAATGAGATCATAATTACTTATCAAAAAAAAAAAAAAAGAAATTAGATCATAATTATTGAAGTCAAACTTAAAATGATGTTGAGATATTTTTAGCAGGAATGGAGTATTATAAATCATTACAACTAAGGCAGAATACATCTAGACCTTAAGGTAAACAGTGGAAATCAGCAAGAATCACATAGTAAAATAAAATGTCAGATGAGTGCTTCATGGCAATTTGAATCTATTAACATTGTTGAAGGACATCATTTGATGAATTTCATCAATCTGAGTGATTTCACCACATTGGTCATTTTCATTGCTTTGCGCCAAAACTTATACCGAGTTGAAGACATTGAAGGGGCACCAATATGGTTGGCAAAGTACAGTTGTGTTCAGGCCTTTATTGACGCAAAAATGACCACTTGAAAGCAATCCTAATTTTCATATTTTAGGATTGCTTTTATATATATATATATATATATATTTTCTTTTTGACAAATAGGATTGCATACATTCTTATTTATAGTACTAAGTATATTGCCATTACCTCTAGGCAGTGGCCATGTTTAACTTATGGTCAAGTTCATTGCTATCAATCTAGTAGCGGCATCTGATAATGAGGACAATATTGAGGGATGAAGCCATGAAGGGAACAATTGGCTGAATGAAGAGATCTAGAAAACCTTTAAGAGACGCATCTTCATTAATAATACAAATTCTAAAGTAACTTTTACCAAAATACTCCTTAAACTCTTCCCATTTCATTTTTACATCTAAGCATGGCAAAAAGTAGTACCAATATGAAAAGCTCGCATATTTGGCTACATAGCAAGAAGTAATAGATTGACAGGATCAATATGTGAAACTCTAACTAAATCCCATGAGGAATTGAATTGTTAGAACTAAAAAGACAGTAGACAGAGGAATTGAATCCTAACTAAATCCAAAAAGTGAGGCCAAGTGGCAAACTCACCACAAGTACAACTCATTACAGGAACACATGTTTACCATTTTACTTCATTTGTTAAATTACGAAAATAGTGCGTTATCAGATGCAGACACAGCAAATAGATGAGGATAAAAGCATTACAGGACACATTCACTTTTAGACTGTCTCCAAAATCCTCCATCACAGACCAAACAAATGGCTATGAATGTTTGATCTACATCACTACATGTCATTTATAGGAAGACTTATGATCTTTCCACATAAAAAGGCTTCAAATGGGATGGCTAGAACAAATTTGGCCAGAATGAATATGCCACCAAATGGATAGCTAGCCTCATAGGGTCCAAACAAAAACAGTCCCCAACACAGCACATGGAGGAAAGGCGGGGGGATAAATTGTCTCCAAAACCTTAGCCGTATCATGCATCCATCAGGAAAGTTCTCTTAGCCTCTTGAGTTAGTGTAAAATCGAAAAAGTTTCATCAGAATTGTGCTTAATACCTTGCTAAAGAATATATTGATTTCAGTTTCTGCACACGTCTCCCCTCCACCACTTGGATTTGGTCGTGTTGGACTGCACACATAAATATCCAAATGCAGAACCCTAGTTAGAAAATAAACACAGAAATAAAATCATGCAAAACTTCTGAATTATTGAGGAAATTCTCAAAATATAATCTGGAAAAATAAAGTGAAACTTTACCCCATTTAACAGGTACATGGATGGTTTAGGCATTCTGTCGAACACTTTGGCCGTAGTGATCAAGAGAGCACCTTCCTAGCCGTAGCGATCAAGAGAGCACCTTCCTAGTGTGAACAGTGTAAGAATAATACCAATTCATACTCAAATTAAGTGTAGCCTCTGACACAATAATTGCAATCCATACCAACCAAATTCTTGAGACCAAAACCTTAGAAAGAGATTGTATCAGGTAATGTATAGACAACATACCTAAGCTCATGTCAATTTATTTCTAGCCAAAATCCCAAATTACAGCAGTGAACATGTTAGAGTACGGAGAAATTGGAAGATTGGAACTGGTGAGGAGAACATGCCAATGGCTTGAGGAGGCTGCTGTGGCGGATCTTTTGCCATGGAGAGTATGGAGAATCGGGTGGAGAGAGATAGTAAAAAACCGATGGAGGAAAGCAGCACCGGTATTGGTAGCTATGGCGGCGGTGGAGCCTCTGGTATTGTGGCTTGGTTGGGTGCGAAAGTGAGAGAGAAGGAACTTGAGCAACCTCCCTACATAGGCTTTAGGTTGTTTTTAGAGACTTTTAAATTGCGTAAAAACATTAGGAAAATAAGGAAGAGTAAGAAGGGGAGTGGAATTCCAGAATTTGCTGGTGTTGTAGGGAGTAGCCGAAGAGTTTTATTCGAAGAGATAGAGAGAGGAGGCGGGGAAGCTGAAGTTACTGGCAAATAAATATCAGATCTTGCAATTGTAACAGGTGAGGAAGGGGCAACAGAACAATTTGTTGAGGAAAGAAATAAATGGTCGTTTTGGAGTTACTAAAAGGACCCATTAAAACGCCGTCGTTTTGAGGAGTACTCATTTTTGGCAACACACGGGTATTCGTATTCCACTAAAATGACATTTAAGTGACTAATTTGTTGGTTCCAGTATTTGTGCATAGGGATAAATTCTCTAATCATTAAAGTGACTTTTGCTTAGGGGTATTGTAGTAATTCAGTAGCATAATTATTATTTTTTTGTACGTTATTTTTTTAATAATCTATTCATTATTATTGACAATTATTGATTATTGACACCTAGGCAAAGATGATTGATACTGACACATATAATCCTAGTAAGGTAATATATGTCAAGTAGGAGATGTTACCATACATGCCAAATAGCAAAAATATGATAACGTCTTTTACTTTCATATATAATATAGATAATAGATATAATAGATAATAGATTATAGATTTGAACTTTTGTGTGCATTGAGCTACTCCTTGTTGTCTCGTTATCATTTTTTCTTTTTGATAAGTTACACACCCACCCAATGGGGTTAGAGCCAGAGCCCATTGGCTTGGGGTTAAAATGTATATATATATATATATATATATATTACTCAGTATTGAATATATTAGTGGAATAATGTCATTGGTTTCATATATGTTATTATGTTTTGCACCTTTTTGTTGAGTCATGAATCATCCTTGTATTTTTGATCAGATGTTACTCAGTAACATCTATCTGATGCATGGGAACACATTTAATTTATTTATTATTTCCAGTTATGTGAATTCCTTTCTCTTGATGTCTTTGAAAAATGAATTCACATGTATACATTATGGCCAGTCTAGTTTCATATCTTGGCCAGTTGAAACTAGAAACAGCACAAGTATGTATAGGGCCTATAGGCTCTATGGTCAGTAGTACTAAAACCTCTTTTTACCTATTTTGCAGGTGAGGCTTGGAAAGAATGGTGTGGAGGAGGTTCTGGAGCTGGGCTCTCTCTCTGACTATGAAAAAGAAAACTTGGAAAGCCTGAAACCCGAACTCAAGTCATCTATTGAGAAGGGATTCAAGTATATCAACCAAAGTTAGTTGACTATATTATTTGTGGCTGGAGTGGTATGTTCTCACTCCATGAGAAAATCAACAAAGTTTTACTTTTGTCAACTTTACAAGTGTTGTATTTGTTGCTGCAAGTGGCTCCGGTTTTGCTCTTTTGGTAGGCTTTTATAAAGCAAAGATTCCATCAATAATTCCCAGTGAACATGTTAAGGGAGGGATAGCTGTGAACTTTATGCAATTAGGTCGGGATGATTTATTCATCTTACATAATTATTGATTACTGATGCCACTTGCATGGACTAATTTTATCTGTAGATTTTCACCTGTTCTTGTTTTACAGATTATGTTGAAAATGCTTGGGTGCTGGCTTGGACCTATCACGTACTGGAATAAGAATTTGTGAGATGAATAAATCTGTTCTCATCTACCCCAAAAGTGAATAAAAAACTGATTTTTCTTTTAACCAAAAAGAAGTTCCGGCGGTGCTTTCCCAACTTCAACAAAAAAACTGGAACTAAGTGCCATATTAGGAAATTATCTTCTATAATATAATAGAATGGTGATTTGCATCCTCTGATTCATAGACATTCGCTCGGGCAGGTTGCAGAATGATTCAAATGGGGGTACAACAAAATACATAGAATTTTTCACAGTATAATTCACACTCATCTCAATTGGACCAACTGTTTCGGTGAAAAAATGGGTGCAACATTTGGTGCCTACAGACTTTTCCAACAAATAAATAAAGAGTTATAAATAATAAAAAATATAACTTCAATGGTTTGGTCTAGTGGTTTATAAGGTCTCATGAGATCTATACGGTTATGGATTAATTTGGAACCTATAACCAACATTTTGGGACTACTTCCAAAGTAGTTTGGAGTCCTTTCTCTAATATGCAAATAGTTAGAAATTCAAAGAATTTTGGATATCCTTGTTTTCAGAAAAAAAAAAAATATATATATATATATATAAATGAAAATATTATTTTCTATTCCTTATTACCAAAAAGGAGATGTGATGGGATCTGTCTTAATTATAATTATTAAGGGGTGATGTTACGACGCCTTAAAACCATAAGTTAGTCCTAGACTAATCATAAGACTACAGATACATGAGTTTACAATAATTTAAGGTGAAAGCTTGAGTTTGTAAGGTCTTGAATGTATGTGACCAATCTAGAAGTGTGTAACATAGATGATGGTGGTAGCGAACAACCACATTTTATGATTATGGCTGACACCAATTGCTGGAAACTATGTTAATAGATGGAAGTATTGTGTGTTGGATAGTATTGCTAGTGTTTGTGAGATATGTGGTTCACGGGATACGTATACCCTCAAAAGGCTTAGGAATGGTCATGGTCACAGGGTGATTCAAGATGTTGGCGCATACGAGCACATATGGTCTCATGATGGCACATGGGCTTACATGAAGTTAGAGATGTGGCAGGTGGACCTGAGTGAGATGTTATAGGTGCTTGGTGACTAATGTGGCAACTATGTTGAAGTGGCAGCAAAGATGTGGCACACTAGCGTCTGGTTGACATGGCAATATCCTTTGTCGACATGTGACATATTGATGTGGCTGGCTGCAAGGTTAAGGCTAATGTGGCCTCACCTTATGAGGCCATGTCAATGCCATTTTTATGGCATCTATTGCTCCATTTGTCTAGTTAACTTGGAAAACTTTGTACAACTCAGTCCTTGGGAGGACACTATGGATTGCAAGCAACTATGGCTTGGATCTCATGGTTGTGGCAACAATGAGAACCATGAGAGAAGGATAGAAACGTGGGAAGGACATGAGGCCATTGTGTTAGGTGCACGTGAGCACCATGTTCCAACCCACACCAAAGCAAGGCTCAATTGATGAGCTTGTTGGACACGTATAGAAGACTACTTCTATTAGAAGTAGGAAACTTGTGTTCTATTAGAAATAGAACAAGTGAGGTGGCACTATTCACATAAGAGCATGATTCATTAAGTGTGAAGGTCAAGTAATTCTATAAGAAATAGAACAACTCAGCCGGTTAAAGTATTGCTATATAAGCAATATGTGTGTGATTCAAAAAGGTGTGTTGCATCAAGTGAAAAAGGTGCTGCAAGCAAGGTATGCCGCAATTGAGAATTGCAAAGAAGCAGTGAGTGTGTGTGAGAGTAAAGAAAAAACTAAGAGATTTTTCTTTAGCCGTGAGACATACACAAAGGGATTTGGGGTTTTCTCTAGAGAATTTGTTTAGTGTTAATTCCTAGAGAGAATATTATTGTATTTGGTGAGAACCTCAAGTTAGGCATAAACTTGAGAAAAACTATTGTAAATGAATTTTATAATAGTAGATTTATTCGGAATTTGTCACGTGGTTTTTCCCTTCAAATAGAAAGGGTTTTCTACATAAATATTTGTGTCTTGTATATTTTATATTTTCGCATTCCATAGGTTTTAGGAATAAGGTTTTATTCCCAACACATTGCAGGTCGTGCATGATGTCAAAGTTAAGGATGATGGATATGGTGAGTTGGCGAGGCCCAACTAGGGTGAACTGAGGGTTGTATTTGGTGTGATGTCACCTTATGAGCAAATGGGATGAGAATGAGAGCAAAGTCATCCTTCACTGTTGCTGTGATGGTGTAGATCGATGAACTACATCCATCTCGCCTCGGCTTAGGTGATGTTGGATGTGGTGGTGGAAGGTCTTTCCAGGATTTAAGATTAAACGTGCGATAAAAGAAGCTTCAGATGCTCGAGTAATCTATAAAGGATGGTACTATGGCTTGAGTATGGATTCCAATTTTTATTTATTTATTTTTGGAATAGGCATCATGAGGGTTTTGATGGTGTAATTATGAAGGCTCAACTGTGGCTTGGTTTGGATAGACAGATTGAAAAAATGTTGATGTACTAAACAACCCTAGTCTAATGGATCCTAGTTTGATCCTAAGGTTAGTTTGTTTGCTCTACAAGTATATGAACCTACAATTAGTTTGGACACTCTTGGGACATAATATCTTTGAAACAGTTTTTACATACAATAATTAATGCTAGCCAATCCAATATACATCAAAACGATAAAAAAAAAATAAATAAATAAAAAAAAAAACACTTTTTTACAAAAAATACATTAATGCTAGCCAATTCAATATACATAAAAGATAAAAAAAAAAAAAAAAAAAGTTGAAAAGAGCACAATATAAAAAACAAATATACATATTTATGTGATCCATGGAAGACATCTATCCAAATTAACCCGCCTTTCTTTTTACCAGTTGCCTCATTCTGAAGGTCTTCATTAACCAATCATGATTCCTTGTAGTCCAAATGTGCCCAATAGTCCCTCCAACAACTAGTCCAAATCCATACCCAATCACAACAATTTTCCAACCAAATTGGAGTGGAGAACACAAATCTTGACTCGACCTTGGAGGAGGAGATAGTAAAGCATCAGTGTTCTCACATTTCTTTGTCAATGGGTTTCCACACAACCCCAAATTTCCTTCAAATGAACTGCTTTGAAATGTATCAAATTGTTTTCCATGTGGTATAGGTCCCACGAGATTGTTATGAGAAACATTGAAGGATTCCAAGAAAGTAAGTTGCATTAGCTGTTGTGGGATCTCCCCTAAAAGCTTGTTTTGAGAAAGATCCAATGATTCCAACTTTGTTAGTTTTCCTAAACTTGGTGGGATGCAGCCAATGAGAATGTTATTGGAAAGATTGAGCAAACGAATGCCTATTAAATTTCCAATGGATTCTGAGATATCTCCTGCAAATTGATTACTTGAGAAATCAATAGCTGTGAAAAATTCGTGGACCTTACTGTAAACTGTGTCCACTCCTTTGTTTGTCATTATCATTGAGTAACTATACTCAAGATCCCATCTGTAACTCTGATATTTGTTTTGTAGTTCGAAAGATGAGTATACTTGAATATATGTCAAGTGTTCTGCATGATCAAATCTCAAAGAACTCGAATTTTGAAAAAATTTTAAGGGCAACCTTCCAGTAAAACTATTGTATGAGAGGTCAATGATTTGCAAGTTGGGAAACTTATAATTTGCTTTAGGAGTCTTTATTGGGCCGTAGAATTTGTTGGACCGCAAAATGAGAACCTTCAAATTTGGAAGATCTCCTAACCAAGAGGGGAAAGTATCATTGAATTGGTTATTACTAAGATCAAGGGCCTTCAACATTGTACACCTGGCCAAAGATCTTGGTAACCACCCTTGAAATTTGTTTTGGCTGAAGTTAATCACCATTGATTTGCTTCCTTTTGTCCAAGTTTGTGGGATTCTTCCTTGGAATTTGTTCCTTTGTATATCCAATATGAACAAAGAATCCCCAAAGTTGTGCGAGCATTGAGGAAGTGAACCACTTAAGTTGTTATATGACAAATCAAGGACCTCAAGAGAACTCATGTTACAAATCAACTCCGGAATTTTTCCAGAGAATGAATTGTTTGATACATGATACTGCAAGGTGGAGAATGATGGAATTGGAAGCGATCCTTGGAGCTTGTTAGAATGAAGGTCAAAAATGGCCAAACGGGTCCATGGAAGAAGAATTGGATGTTGGCCGAGGCTAAAAAGAAAGTTGTCAGAAAGGCTGATAAACTCTAGACTTTCTTTACTCACGTTCCAAAACCATCCTGGTACTTGACCATGAAAGTTGTTGCCGCATAGGTCTAGCCACTGCAATTCATCTTGGTTTGCTAGGAAATCTGGAAACTTGCTCAAGTTGCACAAACACAACCCTAATTCTTGAAACTTTTGAAGAGTTGTATTGCCACTGGTTTCACTAATAAGTAATGAAACTCGATTAAAAGATAGGTGCAAGATAGTTAATTTTTTGAGCTTAACAAACTTGTCAAACTCCACTGTGCCACTAAAGTTGTTCATGGAAAGATCAAGATATTCAAGATTCTCAAGGTTATTGATTGAGCTTGGAATCTGACCTGCAAGGTTGTTGTCCGCAAGGCTCAAGACAATTAATTGTGTGAGGTTTGTGAGCTCAAAAGAGATCTGACCACTAACAAAATTATATTGTAGAAAAAGGGAAGTCAATTGTGTCAGATTTGTGAGCTCAAAAGGGATTGGACCAGTCAATTTATTACTGCTAAGGTCTAGAATAGAAAGTTGGATGAGGTTTCCAAAGGAAGATGGAATGCGGTTCTCAAAAGTGTTAAATGCAAGATTCAGAGAATTTAGATGGGTGAGGTTCCCAATTGAAGATGGAATGGACCCAAAGAAATTGCAACTCCACATATCAATTTTAGTTAGAGAGCCAAGGTTTCCCATTGAAGCGGGTAGCTTACCAGAGAAATTTGTGTTTGCGAGCAACATCTTCTCAAGGGGACTACTCCATTGAAAGTCAGGCAAATAGCCGGTGAGACCTTTATTGGACTGCACATCAAGATCACGTAAATTTGGAAGCTTAAAGATGCCTACTGGAAATTTCCCATGCAATCCGCAGTCACTGAGATGGAGATATGTTAGTTTAGATAGATTGGAAACAGCGGATGGGATTTGAGAGTAGTTGAAATGATTGTCAGCAAGATTCAGCCTTTGGAGATGAACAAGATGGAAAAGGCTGCTGTTGGAATTAATAGAACCGTAGAGACAGCTGCTATTGAGGTCAAGGCCAATCACATGACCCGTGACCTCATCACACTCTACCCCATCCCATGAGCAGCAGTCACTGTTGTTTCCTTCTAACGTCCAGGATGCAACCTTGGGATAAGCCAAAGGATCACTGGAAGCAGACTTGCTGATGACAAAGCTTTCCTTAAATCGCAACAAGTTAGACCTTTCGTGATCATGGCAAAGAGGCTGCACAGAAGAAAATGATATGACATGAAACGTTAAGAGAAAAGAAAGCCAGTAAAAAAGCTTATACAATGGGGATGCCATAACTTATGTCTATATTAAGTATTAACTATGTTTTTTCTTTGTTTTTTTTTTTTTTTATCTTGTTTAGCAAAATAATGTTTTTCAGCTCTTAAATAAGCAATTCCCAACGCACATGTACCAATGAAAAAAGAGAACGACCTAGACTTTTCCATGAAATGACGAAGTTAATTTTGTAACCAATCACAGGAGAACGACCCAGACTGACCCAGACTTTTTCCATGAAATGAATTAGTTTAGTCTGTAACCAACCACATGAGAGCGACCCAGACTTTTCCATGAAACGAATATAAATTGATTTTGTAACCAAACACCACAAGTTGTGGGTTGCAACCCTTGAGATACTACCCCCGGGCTAGGGAACCATGGGGATGGGTCTAATACCAAGAGATACAAATCCCTAGGTATAACTCACCCTTGAAAATTGGCTTGCAAGAGAAGGGTGCTTAGAATCTAATAAACGCATGGTCAAGCTCATACTTAACCAATATGGAACGCTTAGATCGTAAAACACAACTTTTGCGTGTTCGACTTCTTTGTTTCTTTGTGAAACCTAAAAAAGTGACTTTTGGGACTACCTTCCATTATTAGTCTTTCCATGACTGAGTGTCCATTTGGAATCCCATTTGGAAGGTAAAAAGCACATTTTGAAAAAGAAAAACCCAAATTTTGTGTTTGGCAAAAAGAAAAAAAGCATAGTTTGTAAAATTTTTAGCCTTGAAAAATCACTTTTTGCAAATGAAGCTCAAAGCTTCATTTTCAAAATGTGCTTTTAACAAAAGCATGGTTAGAAAAATGGGTTTCCAAACTCACCCAAATCTATCCTTGTTTCCCCTGTTTAATGAATTTCATTGTAAAGTGATATGAGCCAATGATTATCATGTTATTTGTGATTTTATGAATAAAATCTTCACTTTACAAATTTTCCATTGTTTCTGCAGTTCATTTGATTTCTCAGCTGTTTGCCTCCTGCTCCTTTGAAAACTTGTGTACCTCTGCCCCCTCCGATGTTGTACACTTGTTATGTCCTTTCATTATTTTTTGGTTTTGTTTTCCAGAAGGGGAAAAAATAAAAGAAACTTGAGAGAATAGTTAGGGAAAGATTATTAAGTTCTGTTCAATGTATACTTTTCTAGAAATTTATAAACTTCATTACAACCTAAAAAACAAAATCTCAAGTAAGCTGTAGAACATTTCAAAATTGAAAAGAATTTGTTGATCTAAGCTTCATTGAACATTTATATTTAACTTCCATTTAAAGTTTTGGATATTCATGTTTCTAAAATTACCAACAAATTCTTTCATAAATGAGTTGCCTAAATTTGATTTTGAGTTTACCACTTCCTTGACAGGGGAGAATTGACAGAGAAACTTCCAACAGACTTTTCAGAGAAACTTCAAATAGACAGACCAGAATTGCTTTTCCTTTATGTATGTCAGTTGTATGTTAACAATTTGATGATAAATTGGACTATAAGTGTCTCCTTTCAGTTATCAGGAAAATGCAATGTGCTATGTTAGAGCATTCTTATCAGTGTTAATATTTGGGCGAAAACAGCAAAAAATGGGGAGGAGACAGCAAAACTCTCAAACATCAGCCTCCCTATACCATTGAAAACCCGTGGTTGATGAACAGTAGCTCGTCCAACTTAAGGAGCTACTGTTCATCCTTCGGGGAATAAAAAACATTTCTTTCTCTCTCTTGCAAGCTGTCTACCGCGCCAACAATAACGGAAACAACAACAACAACAACAACAACGACACAGTAAATCTTCAATACCCCAAATAGAAAAAAAAAAAAAAAATGATGAGCAGTAAAAGAAAAAAGAAAAAAAAATGAGAAAGAAAAATACATGTGAAGTAGCAGTAACAGCAAAGATGGAGGCTCAAAACGAAAAATGGAGGCTCAAAACAATGGAGGCTCAAAACCAAAAAAAAAAAATCAAGCACTGCTAAGAAAGAAAGAAAGAAAGAAAATAAAGGGGGAGACGCTGAGAAAGGAAGAAGAAAAAAAATGAAGGGGGAGACGCTGAGAAAGAAAGAAGAAAAAAAATGAGGGAGAGACGCTGGAGAAAGAAAGAAAGAAAGAAAGAAGAAAGAAGAAAGAGAAGGGGAGTAGAAAAAGTGGGAGGGGGTACGTGGGTGATGGGGAAAAAAAGGAGAAAAAAAAAAGAAAAAAGAAAAAGAGGAGAAGTATACGTGGGTGGAGGAGAAAAAAGGAAAGGAAAAAAGAAAAGACGGGGAATATGCTACGGGTGTATAGAAGGAGGATAGAAAAAAATGAGAAAAATTGGTATTTTGAAAGTTGTGAAAAAATAAATAAAATAATAAGAATATATTAAAAAATAGAATAGTAAAGTTAGAATAGGGAGTCTGATACAGTGGTACTTTAGCTAAACTAACAAAAGTGGGTTTTTTAGAACCAAATTGGCAAAAAAAATAGGGAGTCTGATAAGAATGCTCTTAATAAATAATGAAGCAATTAGCCACTTACATAAGACTTGATGAATGAGAAGCATAGAGACAACCCAATTTATGATAAGTAACGGACAATAAAAGTATAAAATCTCAACTTGTAAAAAGAGAGAGTATAAAATGTCAGATTAAATAAAAAGGTCTTTTACTGTTCCTTTTGGAAAAGGTAATGAATTTCTCTAATTTTTCCTTGCTATGAATTTGTTAGGATATGTTTTGGTAAAATATCAATTTCACCAGGGATTCTTTTCTTTCTTCTTATGCAATAGGGATCCATAACACTGATGCTTGTACCAAACTTTCACAAAGCTACAGGTTTTTCCATGTCTAGAGAAAAAATTATAAACAAAATAGTAAGGGACTCTCTAGAATTTTAATTTCATAGCGTTTGGCTCCTTTAATTTTATAAAACTGGTAATTTTGTCTTCTTCTTTTTTTTTCTTTTTTCTTTTTTTCAATATTGGACATTGGTAGTTAGAGAGAATAACAAATGGAAGTGGTCTTTACAAAGAAGGCCAAAGCTGGGACTGCAAGTTTCCTAATAGAACTTGAGAACAAAAGAGCAATTAAGGTTGGTGGTTTTGATTCATTGTGGATATTTTTAATCTAAAATTATGGTATTTTCAGTTATACATTTCCCACGCACATATAATTAATGTGGTCCTTTCTACATGAATTTATGAGACTAGACTTCATTATGCAGGCAAAGGAGTAGTTCTACAGAGGATTTTGAAGGCTTTAATCTATCTATGCACATCAGGCTATCCCTCAAGGAATGTAGAGGCTGACAATTGTTGGTCTTATAAAGAAGCTTGTAAAAGTAGGAAAGGCAGATGGAAAGGGTTCTCTTTTGGAACAAAGGATAAAGAAGACAGATAGAGGGTTGCAAGTTCTTATAGGTGATCTGTAGATTCTAAAACTGTGGCTTTATATTTGGAAGTTAGGGAAGTTGTTGTTAGTGTCAAAGGAAGGAGACCAAATTGTATTCTTCCTCACTAGTTGCATTGAAGGAGTGAGGATCCTCAATAGTTTTTTCAAGGGAAGCTACCTGATTAAACTGGTTCTTGTTGACATTAGAGAATTGTAAGCTATTATGCAGCAGATTTAGTTTAGGTCCATTAGAAAACTAGTTTGGGCGAAGGTAAGGCATGTAGGAGTTTCATGAACACGACCTGGACAAGGAGATGGTTTTTGGTTGTCTTTTCTGTCCTCTTACTGTATTTTTTGAGTTTTGGTTGTATATTTGAGTTTTCTAGGTCTACTTCTTGAGCCAAGAAACAAAAAAGAACTAATTTTTTATGCACATTTACTTTTTTTCAAAACATTTTGTAACTTTGATAGCAAACGAAGTTTCTATGTTATCCATGTATAATACTCAATTGGAGACTTTGTTATTCCAATTTTTATTTTCTTTGTATGCGTTTGTAGCTTTTAGCACGTTTGTTGCAGACTCCCTCTTTAATGAATGTTTTATATGGTTTTAATACTATTTGCTACATGGCTCATTTAAGTATAAAATTATGGATAAAACTTAGGTACAGTTCTTTGGATTAGGTATATTAGGTTTCTTAGTGGTCTGTTTGGATGGGGTGGATTTGATCTCATGGATTTAGATTTGAGGGCCCAAATCCAAATTCTTTGCTTTGATGACTTAAAATCATTAGGATTTGGATTTGGGTCAAATCCATCCAGGATTTTAAAGGCCCAAATCTATAGATTTCAAATAACTTCTTAAGGTAGGAATTTCACAAATCCTCTTATTGGATGCCAACACTCAAAATGACTAAAATATCATTGGACCCTCTAAAATACATCTAAAGGCTCTAAAATGACCAAATTGCTCCAAAAATACCAAATGACAAAAAAAAAATTCCAAAATGACCAAAATACCCACAAAACTACCAAAATGATAAAAAAATACTTATGGAATCATCAAAGCAACCCAAATACTCCTAAAATGACCAAAGTAACATCAATACCCTAAAATGACCGAAATAAACTCAAAAATTCAAAAATAGCCAAAAAATCCCCAAAATACACTCAGAACACCTAAAATAACCAAAATAACCCTGAAAACTCCAAAATGAGCAAAATAACCCTGGAAACACCATAATGACCAAAATAATATTAAACCCCTAAAATAACCAAAATAACCTTGAAAACTCTAATATGACCAAATTCACCCCAGAAAATACCATAATAACCAAAATACACTCAAAACTCCTAAAACAACCAAAATATCAGTGAACCACCAAACTAACCTCAAAAACTCCAATGTGACCAAAATAACACCATGTGAATTGTGATGTAGTACCAGTATGTACCTTAGAGAAACAAATTATCTTATTGACGTGATTAATTGTCGTTTTCATTACAAAGATTTTTATCCAAATTGACAGTTCATCAAGTTGTTTAACTCGATCGTATGTTTCCTGTCATATATATTAGTAGTATTTAGTACTCACATCGTACCTACAACATTATTATTATTTTTTATCTCCAAGTCAATGTGGAAAATGTAACACACAATTGGTTGACAAATGAGTAATAGTCTGAAGTCTGACTTTATCGTGGCAATAACACGCTAATTGGGTGTTGTTCTCTTCAAAAAAAGTAAAAGTCCAACAAGTTGTAGTGACACATATTGCTGTAAAAGGGTTGATGTCTCAACAACTACTTGGAATTTCATTAGCCAAGTCTTAAAAGAATAGTCAATGTTTGAACCACCCCATGCTTGACCATCTATCTTTCTTCTTGCTTATGGAAACAATGATGTGGACATTTATTTCCACCATCATATGCTTTAAGTTGTGGAACTATAGTACATTAACAAAATTAATTAGTTTAGAGAAATAGTTTAAAAAGGAAAAG
This sequence comes from Fagus crenata, assembly GCA_014362285.1. Classification (NCBI taxonomy): domain Eukaryota; kingdom Viridiplantae; phylum Streptophyta; class Magnoliopsida; order Fagales; family Fagaceae; genus Fagus; species Fagus crenata. Next base: position 90,088 of record BKZX01029568.1, on the reverse strand, counting down.
CTCAATATCCCATCTGATTTTAAAACCTTTAATTTCCAGCAAACCATTCAATTGTCCTTGGTCTTCTCACTACAAGGATTGATCTTAATTTCTTGCAAATTGAAAGCTCATCAAATTGTTTAAATTCATTTGCTCTTGTCATCTCTAAAAGGGCGGAACCCGGATTTTTTATTTTGGGTGCCAAAACATGAAAAGAATTTGACCATTTTAAAAATATGAAATATAATGAAATTCAAAATTAAATTAGCATATGAAAATAATTTTGGAGTTGAGAACATAGAAGTTGTTGCACCAACCTACCTCAATATATTTATTGTTGTAGTTTTACTCACAAATTGGATATTCATGGATTGAAGAGATTTACGTGATAAAGCCATAGAGGAGTTCAACAAGGGTGTTAAAGCATCGTGGCATTACGAAAGTAAGTAACAACTTTAGAATTAGGTATATTCTTTGTTGTGTAATTCTTCAATTCTATTCTAGTGGTTTCTTCAGAAGGTTATCAATAAACTTTTGTAGAGTTTTTTCCTATTGGGTTTCTCTTCATAACCATATCATTGCGCTGCTTTATTTAAGTGTGATATTGGTATTGTAATTTTTTTTTAACTAAATTCAATTTGAGCAAGCATAATTGATTAACTAATCACTTGGATTAATTTGGTTAAAACCTACCCCAGCCAGTGTCTAAATATCTCACAAACTTATTCAATTATTTTCGTTGATTTTTTTTTTTTTTACTTGCAGCTTGTTTGGTCCAATTGTAGAACTTAGAAAATGAAATATAATATTAACAACTTACTCAATTGTCTTTGTGGATTTTTTTTTTCTTTAGTCCAAAAAGTAGGACTTACTCAATTTTCTTTTGTCTAAATTGGATGAGAAAGAGATGCCTTACTCAATTTTCTTTTGTCCAAAATGGATGAGAAAGAGATGCGTAGGATCATAGAAAAAGTCGTGGGTCATCATCAAATTATTGACTATAAATTACAACGAGATGCTTCCTATATATGTTTGTAGTTGAAAACACGTGACAGGCTAGGCATCAGTGTGAGACATAAGATCAAATTAGATGATTATTATTTTTTTTTACAAAGATTTACAACCAAACAAGGAAATTATTGTAGATTATTTAAAAGTGATGAGATTTGAAATAATGGGATTTACATCCAAACACACTGTTATAGTTTATCATTTATGGGTAAAACTTATGTACAGTTCTTTAGGTCAAGTACATTAGGTTCCTAATCGAATTCAAATACATTGAATTTAAATATTCTTGGAAAAGATAACATTGTTTGTGTTTCATTGGTTAATGCAATTATGTGTTTGAATTCATTTAGGGAACCTAATATACCTAACCTAAGGAACTGTATTTAAATTTTACCCATCCTTTATTATTTTGCTAGTACTATGGACACTCATTATTACTACTGGACATACGTATATTTTGGGGATCTCGAAGATCGAATCCATACCCTCATAGAAGAGTAGAGCTTTTTAGAGAGGGGGATTACTACTAGATAACGGTTGTAAAACATAATTAACTAACTAATAAAGTAATACTTTTCAAACACGTAAATAAAATGTATTTAACTCTTAAATATTTTTTTTTTAAAAAAACCCACTTAAATTTCGTCCCAAAATTTTTTAAGGGACCCAACCCTTATATAATTTTGGTGGGCTAACCAGAGAAAGCAAGTACACAAAGATGAAGACATAACTTATAAAATTAAAGAACTTAGCCACTTGGCCTGGGTGGTTGGAGATAAAGACAAAATGTTGAAAACTTTGAACATTTGGGTTCAAATTTCAAACTTTTTATCGGTGATTGAAGGGGAAAAAATAATGAAATAGTAAATTACATTGATACTCGTTAGGTATAGCAAAAGTAATGTTGGGAACACTCCTGCATAGGTCTCCTAAAATTACACTTCCTGGGTCAATGGCTACGCTATCAGATTAGAAGAAGAGAAAAAGTTAGAAACTTCCATACAAAATAGTCTACAACCTTGTTATGGTTTTCTAAAAGTAATGTTGCACCGGTCTGTGGTTTAGCCAGTAGCGATCATCTTCTATTTGGATTGGCCGTATCATTATAGAATTTTCACTGTTTGAAAAGTTGTCTCCCGCTTTAACTTGGTCAAACTAAATGCATTGCCAATTTCTCCATAATGAAATTTTGGAAAAGTTGTCTCCCGCTTTAACTTGGTCAAACTACATGCATAGCCAATTTCTCCATAATGAAATTTTGGAAAAGTTGTCTCCCGCTTTAACTTGGTCAAAGTTGTCTCCCGCTTTAAATTTCCAATAATACCAGAAATTTCAAGGTCCTGCTATGGACCGTCCCATCACGGGTGTCAAAAATTATAAAAAAATGTTATTTTTTGATAAAATGTATGTCAGTTGTAATAAAATATATGTAATTTATAATAAAGTTGAGTTTATCACAAATATCAATAATATTACCAGAATTCACATATTTAGTTTTTATAACGATAGACACACATATACCATTACTGACATAACAAAATACACATATTTTACCTAAACCATCACCAATCCCGTAACAGGACAAAGTGTGACCCCCTATAATACCGTCTTATTTTTTTTCCTCTTCGTGGGTATAGTTCCACTACTTCCAGTTCCACGTTTTTTACATGCTAGGGCAATGGCCATTGAAAAGCACCAACATAAATTCTTGGTTGATGAAGTTGACGACATGAATTCGTAAATATTGACCATCCGTGCTTGATCAAACTCTAATCAGGGTTTTCCAAGAAAAAACAATAATAATAAAATCACTTTTGGTTTGGTCTTTAGAAATTTAATTTTGTCAATTTAGTCCATACCTTTTTCATATGGCTTCAAACTTTCAGTCTAATAAGGGTGGACACTCCAAAACCCCCAACGTGTCTAACATGGACACATGACTATGTTAGACAAGTCGGGAAGACTCTTGCATACATGTACTAAAATTCCTTTTGTTTTATATATGTTTTTAAAGATTTTGATAATTGTTATTTATTTTGAAAATATAAAATATGCTTATAAATAAATAAAATATACTTAAAGATATTAATTAATTAATTAATTGTAGTATATCAAGGTTGGCTCAATGAATTTCGGGGCCTAAGGTGAAAACATTAAGCAGGACCTTTTTGTGAGATTTTTTTCCAAATACTTTTTTTAAATAAAAAAAATACTAGGAACAAATTTATCTATATATCCTTTTTTGAGATTCAATTTTTTTCTCAATTTTTCTATTTTTTTAAAAATAAAAAAAAAATACTAGGAACAAATTTATCTATATATCCTTTTTGAGATTCAATTTCATTTTTAATTTTTCTCTTTTTTTTTGTTTTTTTTTTTCTTGTTTTTTTTTTTTTTTGTTTTTTGTTTTTTAAGTTTTTCATATCGAGATAGATATTTTTCAAGCAGACACTTATAATTAAAAAAATATTTATGAATAAAAGAAAAACGTGTTATAACTTATAATAGAAAACTTAAGTACACCAAATCACCAAGTGGGCAAGTGATAAGCAGCTATTACAAACCAAAAAAAAAAAACAAAAAAAAAAAAGATCAACAAGGAGAATAGTAAAGTGAGTAGAGAGAAAAAAAAAATAATAAATAAATTTGAGATTAATTTCTTCAAAAATTAACATGAATAGATAGAGCGAATATTTTTTAATATAGTCTCTCTCTTGGCAGATTTCAAGAGATAAACATAGATTTTATTAATGGATTTGTTTTGCTAGTTATTAATTCAGATTTTAATTTTGTTAAGAGTTTTGTTTGACTTTAATTTAGTCTCTTCAGCTTCTCCACCTACCTTCTGGTGGTTTAGGATACCGCGACCTCAAATTTAGCTTGTGTTTGGATTCTCTACTAAAAAGTGATTTCACGGATTTTTATGCATAGAATGCATTTTGCAAAAAATCTAAGGTGTTTGGTTGGGATTTTGGAAAATGCAAAATGCATTCTGCCTAGAATGCATTTTGCAAATTCTCATTTCTAGAGCAGAAATCAAAATCCAAAATATTTTAGATTTTGATTCTAGCTTCTACTTTTAATTTTTGCTAAAGTAAATGGGATCCACTTACAACAGTTTATTACTCGAATGACTCTTTTTTCTCTACTTTTTCTCTTTATTTCTTTTATCATAAATGGCTTGTGTATATCTTGATTGCACACACAATACATATTTTTCTATATTTTTTTATTACATTGTTCAAATTTTATAAAAATGTGTGCAAGGAGATGTGCACAAATCATGACCTATTTTTTTTTATAGACATTAATTTAAATCACAATGTAATACTTTATTTCTTTATTACGTGCATTGTTAATTTTGTATTGGTAGTAAATGTATTTTTAGCCCTGTATTGAGATATTTAAAAAAAAAAAAATGTTAATTACATAATGTATACTAATAATATATTATTTAATAAGAAGAATGCATTCTTTAAAATACCAACCAAACACATTTCCTTTTAGCATAATCATTTCTTATAAATAATTTCAATATTTTACCAAACGCACTATTTTCAGCAAAATGCATTCTAGAGAATGTATTCTAGAGAATGCATTTTAGTAGGAATGCATTCTCTAAAATGCATTCCCAAAATAGAGGATCCAAACACAGCCTTAATCTTCTTTGGGTCTTTTTAATAAGCAATGCATTATACTAGCCAAGAGAGAGAGGGCCTTAAAAAAAAAAAAAAAAATTATGTTTGATATATATATATATATAGCAAAGAGAGAGGGCCTTAAAAAAAATTATGGTTGATATATATATATATATATATTAGTTAACTGGGACTTTTTTTATTATTATTTAGGGGCCTTAGGCAGTTGCCTAAGTTGCCTACTATTTAGAGTCGATCTTGACTCGTATCCCCACCATGTCGTGTTCTTATTTTTCAAGAATTAATATGTTTCATTTGGTGTGGTATCAATGTCAGTGTTCATGTTCATGCATCTTACGTTTCAATGTTACCTTTGTCATTATTTTATCAACGGAAAATGCTTATATGTCTAATCTAAAATTGCCACTTTAGCTACCTAGGTGGAAAAAATAGCTATATCACCTCCCATGTTGACATCTCTCTCTCTCTCACACAATACTTAAACAATGAACAAAAACTCAGTCCATAAAAAATGTATTCATATTCCTATGAAGCCTTTGATCCTCACTTAACAGCACCCTAAACTTTGAAAAAATGTTTATTTTTTTTTTTTTTTTTTGGGAAAAACAACTACATTGATTATGTAAGAAAAAAAGAACTTTTTGATGTTATTTTGCCAAATATGACTCAGTAAAAGTTATTTTGAAAAATGGATCTCATGTCTTTCAAACACAAGTTTCACAAGAATCTCGTCCTGGTAAAGACGAAATGCACCAATATCGTGTTTGTAACAGACGAGAATTGTGATGATCTGGTGATGTTGATGTGGCCATTTTGAAATTTGTCCATATGGATCTCATGTCTTTCAAAAATGGGATTCCCTTAAAATTTAGTCAGTTTTCCAACCAATCTCGTCGTCAATTCACCAGACCATTATTTTTTAAACTCAACAAATATTTTAAGCATCTAAAGACGAAATTGAACAAAATTTTTAAACAAATCTCATCTTTACTAAACACAAGATTCATATAAAAAAGAATTTTAAGCACTTAAATTTTGGAAATCGTGCATCACTTTAAAAAAAATCTCGTCTTTCATAAAGATGAAATTCAACAAAATTAAAATTAAGCATATCTCGTTTCGGGAAAGACAAGATTGACATAATTTTTTTTTTTAAGAAAGACGAGATTCACTTAAATGTTGGAAGTCGCATACTCAACACTTTAACAGGGCTACTACACCATTCTATGCATTTTACCTAACAGAATCGGTAGAAACACAACTTGATCTTCCCATTCTTCACATTCATTTACTCAAATCTTCATCTTACTTCATTGATCTATTTAGATATCTCTCAACATACGGTAAACAAACCTATATCCTCTTATTTATTTTCAGATCTTCTTCATATAAAATTCCAAAAAAAAATGTACTTCATATAAAATTTCTTCTTAGATCTACTTGATGTTATTGTATGTAATATATGTTATTTATGATTTGTGACGTTAATAATGGTTTGTAGTCTTGAATGAACGTTATTTTTTACATTTATTGATTGTGAGGTGTGTGTTATTTGTGTAATGGGTATATGACCCACCCGAAAAATCAATTAGCTTTTCGATATCTTTAAAAAATGTGATTATAAGAATGTGTGTGGGTTGATTGTGAGGTATGTGTTATTTGTGTAATGGATATTTGATCCACCCGAAAAAATAAATTAGCCTTTCCATTATAACAATTTGATTATAACAATGTCTTTTGTCAAAAGAATGGAATTATGTGTTCATAATTAGGTTGGATGGATGTGGTATGATTTATACATTATAACAATGGGTTCTAAGTTTTATAATGACACTATAACAACATGTGACCACAAAACATTTAAAAATTGGGATTCTATTGTGTTAATTATTGAATATGTTTTATTTGTGACTAACATGTTATAACTTGTAATTAATTTAAATAGGTTTTACCATGGCTCCAATTATTATCTATGTTCACTACAATGGAGAAATAACTAACGGTCATGAAGGAGTTCAGTATAAAGGGGAGCATGCGATAATAAAGATTATTTGATTAAAAAATAGAACTGCGAAGTTTAGTAAAATGAAGAAGAAAATATATAGTACACTGGAATTGGATTATCAATTGCATTTCATGACTATTACTCATCGGTGTTGTAGACACCCCAATTTGTACAGGTCAATACTCATGATCCCCGGTATCATGAACGTCGTGATCTCTCATATGACGATTTGTGTTGAAAATTATCCTTTTTTGAGATTCAATTTGTTTCTCAATTTTTCTATCTTTTTTTTAAATTAAAAAAAAAAAAAAAAAAAAAAA
>BKZX01029568.1:57237-83014 GCA_014362285.1 Fagus crenata | reverse complement strand
AAAAAAAAAAAAAAAAAAAAAAAAAAAAAAAAAAAAAAACCTAGGAACAAATTTATCTATATATCCTTTTTGAGATTCCATTTCTTTTTCTTTTTTTTTTTTTTAAGTTTTTCATATCAAGATAGATATTTTTCAAGCAGACACTTATAATTAAAAAAAAATTTATGAATAAATGAAAAACGTGTTATAACTTATAATAGAAAACTTAAGTACACCAAATCACCAAGTGATAAGCAGCTACTACAAAGAAAGCTTTAAAATAAATAAATCAACAAGGAGAATAGTAAAGTGCGTATAGAGAAAAAAAAAATCGAGATTAATTTCTTCAAAAATTAACATGAATAGATAGAGCGAATATTTTTCTTTTTTGCTTTTTGTTATTAGAGTAATATAGTCTCTCTCTTGGCAAACTTCAAGAGATAAACATAGATTTTATTAATGGATTTGTTTTGCTAGCTATTAATTCAGATTTTAATTTTGTTAAGAATTTTGTTTGACTTTAATTTAGTCTCTTCAGCTTCTACACCTACCTTCTGGTGTTTTAGGATCCGTGACCTCAAATTTAATCTTTTTTTAGCCTTTTTAATAAGCAATGCATTATACTAGCCAAGAGAGAGAGGGCGTTAAAAAAAAATTATGGTTGATATATATATATATATAGCCAAGAGAGAGGGCCTTAAAAAAAATTATGGTTCATATATATATATTAGTTAACAGGGACTTTTTTTATTATTATTTAGGGGCCTTAGGCGGTTGCCTAAGTTGCCTACTATTTAGAGTCATATCCCCACCATGTCGTGTTCTTATTTTTAGAATTGATGTGTTTCGTTTGGTGTGGTATCAATGTTAGTGTTCGTGTTCATGCATCTTGCATTTCAATGTTACCTTTGTCATTATTTTATCAATGGAAAATGCTAATATGTCTAATCTAAAATTGCCACTTTAACTACCTAGGTGGAAAAAAATAGCTATATCACCCCCCATGTTGACATCTCTCTCTCTCTCTCTCTCTCTCTCTCTCTCTCTCTCTCTCTCTCTCTCTCTCAATAATTAAACAATGAACAAAAACTCAGTGCATAAAAAATGTGTTCATATTCCTATGAAGCCTTTGATCCTCACTTAACAGCACCCTAAACTTTGAAAAAAAGAATTTTTTAATGTTATTTTGCCAAACATGACTCAGTGAAAGTTATTTTGAAAAGTGGATCTTGTGTCTTTCAAACACAAGTTTCACAAGAATCTCGTCCTGGTAAAGACAAAATGCACCAATATCGTGTTTGTAACAGACGAGATTTGTGATGATTAGGTGATGCTGACGTGGCCATTTTGAAATTTGTCCATATGGATCTCATGTCTTTCAAAAATGGGATTCCCTTAAAATTTAGTTAGTTTTCCAACCAATCTCATCGTCAATTAACCAAACCATTATTTTTTAAACTCAACAAAAATTTTAAGCATCTAAAGACGAAATTCAACAAAATTTTTAAACAAATCTCGTCTTTACTAAACAAAAGATTCATATAAAAAAGAATTTTAAGCACTTAAATTTTGGAAATCGTACATCACTTTAAAAAAAAAATCTCGTCTTTCATAAAGACGAAATTCAACAAAATTAAAATGTAGCCTGGAATAAAGGATAACCAGATACAAGTAACTGAACAACAAATGTAGCCTGGAAGCAATTCAAGATCAGAACACTAATTATAACAAAAGTAAAAAATAACTTACCAGACTTCATATCCACCCTCTCAACCCTCCCATATCTTCTGAAAAGTCGCTCAATATCAGACTGTCGAGCATCAAATTCAACGTTGCCGCAAAATATGGGCTTCATATTCCTTGAGTTCCAATCTAGTTAAAAAAATAAAAATAACCCTTTACTGAAAAGCAGGTGGACACAAAAGGAGGAAGTATATAAGTAATTTGTCAAATCAACCTTCAAAATGATCATACAAAGGTTTACTAGGTTAACTTCTAAGCTTGATCAATTTTAAGAAATTCAAATCAAGAACAAGCACATAATCAAATTCATCATGAAATAGCCCGTTTAGGTCGTGTGCACAGAAACTGCTCCAGTGCAAGCACCCACACTTTTTCTTTTTGATGACCATTCGGACCCACCCTTGGGTAGTAAACCCGGGATACACAACCCACCCACCAAAACGGTGTATCGGGGTAAACTTCTAGTGGGGATCGAACCCAGGATGTCAAAGTCTATAATCCATCCCAAATCTCCTACCACTAGGCTACACCTTGACGGGTCAAGCAACCACACATTAAAACAAAACGTTGATACTATATAAATTCTAATGCAACATGGAAGCAAAAAATTATGCCTTCCTGTAACGTAAATCATCTATACTCTAATCAAACATGTATGATAATTCAAAATCATAATCTCTTATTAAATTGGAAAAACAAGATTTTCATAAGAATAATTCATTCTATACCAAAAAAATAAATTAAAATTGAACTATTAATGAAGTTTTTTCAACCTAATTTCGAAGCTATATAAAAATAATTACAAGCATTATGACATTCATTCCTTCACTCAAATAACAATAAATCCACAGCAAACCAATCGAAGGAAAGAATAATTAGGATGAAAGCACAATAAACTTTCAGACAATAACTATTTATTTATAGCACATAAACAATTTCCTCATCATTTATTAAAATAAACAAAAAAAACAATTAGAATATTGTGAAATAGAGTTAGATCCGTTAAAATAGAGTGAATAAATGCTTCAGTTCATACCTAAGAATGAAGCTTTGCGATGGAGGTCTCAGGTGTAGTTGGACCAAACCAACACACAGATCGAACCTCACATTTACCAACAAACCCCAAGCATTAGTTTTAGGGTTTCAAACGGCGGTGAAAAAAAAAAAAAAAAAAAAAAAAGGAAAATGCAAGATTTCTTACAATCAGCTTGAGGGCTGTCTCATTCTCACTCTGGAGTGCCAAAATTGCTCATCTCTCTCACCAATTTGGTCGATCTGCACCTTAGAGGCTCTGGAGTTGACTCGTCGGTGTTGGTCTGGGCTCAGTGGTGCTTCTCGGTCAGCTACGGCGCTGGTCTAGGCTCAGTGTTGCTACCGCGAGGCTCATGATCTCTCTCAATCTCAAGAAAGAGAGGAGGATATGGGAGAAAGAGAGGGAGAGATGAGTATACGGAGTGATATCAAAGAGGAGAGAGAGAAATAGAGATCGGGGAATGAGAGGAGGTAATAGAAAAAGAGAGAAAGAGTAACCGGCTGTTTAGGTTACCCACTATCTATTAGTTTAATCTAAGGGTTACAAAGACCTTAACTGATACAACGTTTGAAAAAATGTCCCACTATTTGAATAGTGACTAGACCTAAGTGGGGTCCTTTACTTGGGTTTTTTTTGGTCTAGTTTGTAACAGTGACGTGACGCCAAGCCACTTCTTGATGTGAGTGGCTTTTTTCAATTTGTTGCAAAGTTTGATTGTTTATTTAGTAAATTGGGAATAACTTTTGTATCCAAGAATAATGAAATTTTTCAAAGATTTGCGCAGAAATTCTTGAGGAGTAAGCTAGATCTGTTTTGTTTTGTTTTGTTTTTTTGAAGTTTTTAGTTGTTGTTTTTAACAGAAAAAAGCAAGGTGGGTTACGGTTGTTAACGGATGTAATCTCAGGTGGGTAAAGTGATATTTTTCAAACCACAGGTGGACAAAGTATCACACGACCAAACCACATGTGGGTTTACTGTAATTATCCCTTTGTTAAATGAATCTTTACCTATTAATTTTTATATTTTAATTGCTTATATGGCATAATGACATGTCAATGTCACGTTAGGTTTTAAGCAAGTAGAATTAGTTGCGTCTCTAACATTACTCTTTTGGATATGAGTAAAATGCTAATGTGGCGGGTTTTCATTAAAGGGTGTAAAAGTTAGGCTTTACACAAGGACCATATTGAATTTATTCTCAGGGGAAAAACTTACATACAAGAGAATACATTTAATTTACACCCTCCAATAAGAGCTTGACACATCATTATTTTTCACATTTCAAATTTGTCTCACACACACAAATCACTCATCTTAAAAGTTATTTTGCTGATATTTTAGAATTCAAAACCCAAAAGAAAAGAGCGTGAACTGAGAAAAGAAGTCTGGTCTAGAAAGAAAGAGAAAGAGGAGTGAGGGGTAGAGTAGCGGCAGATTGACACAACTGATCTGGAGCGAGAGAGAGAGAGAGAGAGAGAGAGAGAGCGGCGGTGGAAAGAGCGGAGTGGCCGCCTCTCTGCCCTTCCTTCGAAATCAAGTCTGGTGCCCTCCCAGATCTGCTCTCTCTCATCTGTTTTTTTCCCTCGTTTATTATTAATGAAGACTAATGTGGGGTGTCAAATTGTAATAGGGCCCAAAGCCCAACCCATTGTATATTTGTGTCTATCCCATTTAAGTCAGGCCCAATTACTTGTGTACCTCTCTCCCTCACTATTTGCCATATAGCCTATATAAAGGACTCTACATTATATTATAAAGGGATGACCAATAATAGTAAGAAAAGACTAGGTGGATGTAGGCACTATTGGCCAAACCACTGTAAATCCGGTGTCGCTCTATCCCTCTTCTTTCCCAACCACGCCAAAGCCCTTTCTTACGGCTCCGACCCTAGCAATAAATTGGAATAGCTAATTTGACCTCCTACAACTAAGATTACAAAATAGGTTTAATTATCATTTTGGTTTTCAACCTATGGGTTTTGTGTCAAAATAGTCCTTAACCTTTCAACTGTGTCAAATTGGTCCTTAACATTTTATCATCGTGTCAAAATGATCTTTGCCATTAAGTGATGGATGAAAAATGCTGACATGACTACGGTTTGATTAAAATAATAATAAAAAGTTGACCTGGCATGCCAACTAAGAAAAAAAAAAAAATCTAACTTAAACAGTAACAATATCCCCTCCTTTCAATTTGTTCATGGGTACCCACCCGAAGGCCCTAATCTCACAAACCCCACCCAAGCCGAGGCCCTTACAGTCCCTCCCTGGTCGAAGATTCGACCCACTGAACTCTTTCTCCCTCTCAATTTTTTCCTCTTGAATTGATCTCTCTCTCTCTCTCTCTCTCTCTCTCTCTATATATATATATATATATTTATGGTTTTATTGTTAAATGTTTATGGTGGCACTGGTGTTCGAAGTTGGAAAAAGTTCACATTTTGAAGAAAGAGTACTGTAGTTTTTGTGGATTAACATGTAGAATGGAAAAATCAATCTTTGGAGCCATCATAGGTAGAGAACTCACATGTAGATTTGGGATTAAAGGTGCGTGACTATCAAGTTTCACCATTACAATTCCGCAGCAGTTATATTGGGCCAATAGAATTAGTTCCTCTAAGGAAGAAATTCCTTTGATTTTTTTTTTTTTTTTTATATAATATGGGCTACCTCAGTCAAAAAGATGTTTGATATGATTGCTTTGAGCTATGTTCTGTTTCAATTGGTTTATGTAAATCAGTTCGGCAAAACCATTGGTAATAAAAGCATGGTTTTAAAAACCAGACCGGGGAGAGAACCGGAAAAGGTAGTAGTTCCCGTATCACTGGTCCGACCGGTGGTCGAACCGGTGACGTCATAAATAATTTAATTAATATTTTTTAAATTATATAATTAATAAAATATATATATAACAAATTCTAACTAATATTATTTAGTTAAAAAATATATATATAACAAATTCTAACTAATATTATTTAGTTAAAAAATATATATATAACAAATTTTAAAACTTTTATATGAGTTTTCACATCTTATATTTAGAAAGAAAAAAAAAATGTAACTAAACATATTAAAATTACAAAATAATTATATTTAAATCATAGAAGAACGTTTTTATGTTTATTTGACTTATGGTAAGAACTTTCTTAATTTGACTTAATTGAAGATTTAGAAACTATGTATGGGTTATAAATTTGAATGCTCTAATTTAAATTTTAATATGTTAATTAGTTTTGTATTTTGATGTAGTTATAAATAGTATTTGCTATTTGAAGACTTCTTGTTTTTCCAATGTGGGACTTGTTGTCTTGTTGAGAAAAATCATACTTTAAAGCTAAAAACTTAAAACATAGCAATAGAAAATTATATAATAAAATATTAAACATTAACAAAATTAAAAAGAAAAATCAATTCAAGCCCACATATATAGCATATAGTCATATACACGTTATTCTACCATCTCACTTGTTACTGTACAACCCCACACTAGTATATAAAAACACTTACATGCTTCAGGTTATTTTTTTATTAACAAATTAAAAACAAAAAGTCAAAAACAAAGAAACCCTATCCCTAACCGCTCCAGCCTCCAGCGCCGCCCCCCACCCACAAACACAAAATACAACCAAATCTTAAATCTTAAAAGATAACCTCTCTCTCTCTTCTCTGTGTTGCTCTCTGTCGCGTGCTCTCTCTCTCCGTGCAACATTTCTTTCTGTCAAATCTGAATGCAAAATTTGTTGTCTTTAAGTGGGGTTTTGCATCCATGGAAGGCTGTAGTTTTGATTTTTCTACTACATGGTTTATGATGGTAATAAGTACTGTAGCCATCTAGTTTGTGATTCTGTGGGATGTCAAAATACAAAGAGCAGTGGGTTTTGCGCTTTTGGAGCATACCCATTTGGTTTCATGTCTGGAATTTTGATCAAGCCTGTTCCAAAACCGGTTTAACCGTGCCAGTCCGGTCTTTTGACGGTTGAACCGACGATTCCCAGTTTTTCTTGCTTTTTTTCACTTTTTCGGTTTTGAAAGAGAACTGGACCGAATTAGACATCGATCCCCGGTTGAACTGGCCGGTCCGGTCCGGTTTTTAAAACCATGAATAAAAAATTATGCTATGGGTTGGGACCGTTTGTCGTTGATGTACATTGAGTCAACGGTTTCAAAACTCTTGGCCAGCTGAAATGCACATTCAAGAAGGGTGAGTACCCATCAGTGCCACCATAAACATATAACAATGTGAGAACCACGACCCTTAATCTATAAAGGTCTAAATATGATTCTTAAGAATTGTTATTTACATTGTTTTACATCCTAATCTTTAGAGGAATTTACAATAGAGTCGCCACCTAACTTTTATAAAAAAAAACTAAGAAAAAAGTACATATTTTATTGATTGAATAAATAATACAATGGTTTGGAAAGAAACAAATTACAATATTTTGCCCTAGATACAATCTAAGAAAACAAAATATAAGGCTTTGGTTCTAAATACAATCTAGAAAAAGAAAGTAAATAAGATACATAAACTAATCTAATCTTCCTCCAAGATTAGGATTCAGGGGCTAGGGGATTGGATGGGAAGGTGTTAGGCATCCATCCAACCTGACCTAGGTCAGTCTCTAAAAATTCATTAGTCTAATTTCATAACATCAAGCAAACCATACTCGCATTTAATTCATAGCATCACAATAGTACATGCAATGAAAAATTAAAAGTGATTAATCATCAAGCATTTAAAATCATTTAAGCACACATCTCACATGAAAAAGAAATTTAAAGTTGTTGTAATTTTAGTACAACATGTTAGAGAAATCAAATTTACATCATTCACAAAATAGAAACTGAAAACAATACAATATAGCAATTGTGCATTAAAAATTAATCAAGCAATTAAAATTCAAACCTAATAATGCATTTTACATAATTAAAGTTGCTACATTAAATTAAAAAAGAGAGGATTGTACCTTTTGGGATGCAACCTCTTGAATGAGTGTCTCAAATTGAATTTGATTGTGGTGGGATGCGACCTCTTGATTGAGAATACCAGATCCGGTCCTTGTTGACACCCATTTTTTCTACCTACATTCTAACCCTTACACAAACTAGGGTTTTCACAAATTAAAATTCTAAAAACGGAAAGTGCACAACTTACCTAAATTAGGGTTTTAAACCAACAGTGTTTTTGACCGTTTGATGGACAACTAAAAGAAATCAAACAGATCTTTAAGTTGAGACAAATGAAATGACGTGTCATGTGTTCAAATCAGACCATAAGTGCAAATGTTATGATCAATTGAAGATTTAACGGATAGAGTGCATAATGATTTAATAATTCCGGGTACATGGGATTAATCCAAACTAATTATTATTGGTCCATTAATTAGATTGATTTTAATTAATGAGGTGTAAACGTCCTATTGGCTTGTAATGATAAATAATTATGGACTCTACTATGTTAAATAAAATCAGCTTAAGTTGGATAAATAGTGTGATTAATTAATTAAAATATAATGATTAATTGAAATAGATCAATTCAAATATTTTAAAGGGGTTAAGAAGATCACTATTATATATGGTGTTTATCATAAAAAGTTGAACTTTGAACAAACGGATAAATACAAAAAAAGAAGTTGAAAACATTTTTTAAAAACTCAAAGTACCGGTTGGCACTTTGATTGGGGTTTGAAGTACCGGCTGGCACTTCAAGCTCGTATTTGGCACTTTGATTAGGATTTGAAGTAACGGCCAGCACTTCAAGCACATGTTAAAGTACCAGCCAGCACATTGAATCACCAATCCGGCACTTCGAACCTGGAGCACGTTTTTTATCCCAAAATTGTCTTTAAACTTGAATTTTGAATTCTCACACATCCAAGTCAGTTCACAACTGGTAAAGGATAAGGAATAGGGATTATTTGAAAATAAAAAATACAAAATTAAACAAAAGATATTTTGCCATTTGTTTGGCTATAAAAAGAAAAAAGGAGGTCAGTTACAAAGGTCCCAAAGTTTTGAGCTTTAGAGAGAATTTCAGATCATTCTGCGTAGGATTTCTAAAGCATAAAACACCTCTAGATAATCCACCATTAAAAGACAGAGAAAAACTCCCACAAAAATCCCCTTTGGATATTCTACGGTGAAGCTCTGTTCACGGGTACCTTGAAGACTATCAAAAGAAGCATCAGTGGAGCTCTCTTTTTGCAACTGGGCAGTATACAAACTCCTCACCATTGCAGCCACACAACAACTCTTTTGATCTTTGCTCTTTAACCCTTTTCAAAGTTTTTTCATTGTGATTAATTCTTTGTGTCTTCTATTAACCTATTCTTTGATTGCAGCCAAAGTTGAACATAACTCTGGTGATTCTAAAGCAATCAACAGGATTTTCTTCCACGTGCATGCAGCTAAGCATTCTTGACTAAATTTTTTATTTGTTTGCCTATTCACATGATGATAACGATAATATGCTTTTTTTCACATGTAAATGATTTAATAAAGAACTTGAACCTTTAAAATAAATTTTATGATAAACCATGTTTTTGTACTTTGAAATATTTGTCTCTAGCCAAGCTTTATCCTAGAAGACCGATTTTTAGTCGGGCAAAACGAGGTGCTTACACCTTCTCGTTTTGTAACCAAGCCCCCGAGCCTAGTCTTGAAGGTTCTAGATTAATTTCTTTGTGAATGTAAATTTCTATTTTACTATACTGTATGTAGGAAGCATTCAAATGTAATTTCCTTAGATTGTACCTAGGAAACAAATTTTTGTTATGTAATTTTCTGCTTTGGGCATTCAATTGTAATCATACAATCCAAATTGAATAAAAGAAGTATTTTTTAAGAATTTTCTTATTTTTCTTTCTTGCAAAAATAAGTGGCGACTCTACTGTAACATCACCTTCATTCTAGAGGGATGATCATTCGTCAGTTGGGTTACATTTTGAGGCCCATTTGACCCTCGGGTCGTGGTTCTCACAGTCCTGAAAATTGTTTCTTAAGAAAAACCGTTAAATTTGATTAAAAGAGATTAAAAATGGAATTGAAGGATTGGAAATAGAGATTACAAAAAATTTCTTTTGTAATCTCAAAATTTTTTGTAATCTCTGGACTTGAATATAAGAATACACTTGTGTTCTTATTCCAAAGTCTAACCCTTTGCAAAAATTCTCTTGAATTTTGCTTAGGATTGCTCTGGCTAATTTTTACAACCTCTTTTGTTAAAATGAGGTTATTTTCTATTTATATGGCAGTACTAAATGAACCTACACATGTTTTGGACATCATGGGAGTGCATTAGGGTTTTAGAAATTAAATATACTTCATGAAAATCCCAAAATTCTGACTGATTTTTAGGCCCTAATTAAAGGCCCGTTTTGACCCTCTAAACGTTTGAATTTGGAGATGGTCATTAATACATATTTGTAGCCCATCATGTCAAATTTCCAACCCAATTTGAATCAACTCAATCGGATAACTAAGTCAAAAGCTATAGTCGAAATACTGATCAGTGTACAGGCTGTAATCCAAATCCGAATTGAGCTTTGGATAATTCCCGGTTTTTTCACCTTTGGTTAACTTTTAATGGATTTAGAAGTGCTTCTTTGGCTGAATTCGAGATTTCTTGATTTTCCTCAATTTATTAATAATTAATATGATAATTATTAGTCAAAATAATTATCTCATTAGTTAAAAATAAATCAATTTAAGAATTATTCTTTGATAAATATCTTGTGCATGAATACTTACCATGTTAAGGTGTTCTAAACCAGTAAGAATTATTTATTAATTGATTTTAATTTAATCCTTTAGAGAACCAATCAAATTAATTAACAAGTAATCTTATGCATGTGAGCTTGTGATAAATATCATTTTAACCAATCAAATTTATTTCCTTAATAAAATCTTGGTGTTTTATCCGATTTCCAATCCGAAAAATAGACTCTCATTCTTAATTCAATTTTAATCACTTAAAGTATGATTTTAAATTTATGGACCAACTTTGAATTTTTAAGCTTATAAAATTACTATTTTACCCTTTATGCACTAAAGTGTAAAAAAGTAAAATTAATGGTTGCAAATGGGGTGTTAACAAACAATAAAACCCATAAACATATAGAGAGTCGAGAGAGATAAAACAAAGATTAATTTAAGAGGAACAAATTGAGAGAGAGAGAGAGAGAGTTGGGTGGGGTTTGTGAGATTTGGGTGGAGCGACTGTGCAAGAGGGGCAAGTTAGTTTTCAATTTTAAGGTTTGTAATTTTGTTTTGTATCGGGTATGGTCAGATTGAAGGAAGAAGAGAAGGAAAAAAACTCACGTGCGTGGCACATGAGTTTGATGAGTTAGAATTAGTTTTTTTTTTAGTTGGCATGCTATGTCAGATATTTTTAAAATTAAAAATAAACCATTAGCCATGTCAGCATTTTCCATCCAACACTTAACAGCAATGATCATTTTGACACAAGGTTGAAAGGTTGAGAACCAATTTGATACAGTTGAAAGGTTATAGACTAATTTGACATAAAAGCCAAAGGTTAAGGACCAAAACAGTATTTAAACCTACAAAATATTTGTTTCAACAATAGTTTTTCTCTCCTGAGTTTTTCAGGAGCATTTGTATTAATATTTATAGAAGTACATATGAATTTGTATAACAATAAGATTAGAACTGAAAAGTATTTGAAAAGACAAGAAGTGGATCATTTATTTAAAACTTGACTATGATGTGAGGATAGGATTTGTTGAGGGGAGCTTTTATCCTTATATGCAGAAGAGATGGAATAGTTTGAACTCTAGGAGTTATTCTCTATGAGTTTGAATTAAATGGAATTATCCTTTACAATGACCAAGATCAAA
The DNA here is from genome assembly GCA_014362285.1 of Fagus crenata. Lineage (NCBI taxonomy): Eukaryota > Viridiplantae > Streptophyta > Magnoliopsida > Fagales > Fagaceae > Fagus > Fagus crenata. The sequence continues at coordinate 71,402 of BKZX01029568.1, read as the reverse complement.
TTCAATTAATTGTTAACAAATTAACATATTGATATATGACAGACATGAGATTTATTGTAAGTTTATTGTTGTTGTGTTGTTGGATTCTAAAATCTAAATCAGTAAAGTAATTTTTAGGAGAAGTGATTGTGTGTGGGGGAGAACAATTTGAAATATGAAAAATGATGATATGTCAAGCTTTTATTGGAGGGTGTAAAGGATCAGTATTACACTGCTGCTTATTGAATGTGTTCTCTACATACAATACTTTAGCTTAGGTACAACCGGTTCCTTTCCTAAAAAAACCAACACGTGGCCAATGCAGGAGATAAATGGAGTTAAATGAATTTGCCTTTTGTCGTGAGTTATCAAGAGAGAGAAGGAGACTATTTTAAAAGAATGAAAAAACAGGGAGAAAGTCTCTCTCTCCTCTCAGCCATTCTCTCTCTCATCTCAACAACTCTCTCTTTCTCACCATAATCACCACCAACCTCCCCCGTCGTTCTTCGTCGCGACTCCATAACCACCACCAACCTCCCAAAAAACCACTATCAACATCACTCCACAACCAACCTCTCCCAATCACATACCCACAAGGCTCATCAAAACCCCATACACAGACCCAAGCCTCATAAAAACCCATTTTTACAAAATCACACCAATGGACAGCTTGGAGCAAATGAAACCAAGGGAATCGACAAAGGATGATGAAGAGGACGAGGAGGATGAAGTGGGCGAGGGTGAGATGGGCTTATGGGTCGGACTAATCAAGTTATGAATGGTCTAGGACCACACGTTGTTAGTGTTGGTGATCACTGAAATTCCGTCATCGTCTAATAATTGTTTCTCCAGCTCCTAGAGCTGATAATTCATCATTTTATGCTCCGTTAAATCTTGGTTTGACGACGTTACTCTATACTGAGGGGCCATGTTCAAAGACGTCGTCGTATTGATGCACTAAAAGCTTGGTAAAGTTGGGCAATTTGTAATACTTTGTTGCTGAACAATTCTATTTCCTATAGCAATTGGATGTGGCCGAAACTGTTGTAAGATAGGAACGCCAAACCTTTTGTTGATGAGTTGTTGAGATGAGAGATGTTGAGATCGTAGTTTGCAATTCCGTTCTGTTCCGTTTCGGCCAGAACAATTGGAATTCTCAAACCGGTAATCAAACTAGAACAAGAAACCCCCTTATTCCACCTCGGCCCAAATTCTGATCTATTCTGGCCCGTTTCAGCCAATATCGGCCAAACATTTCAGTCGATATACAAATATGCCTACGCTTTTTTTTGGCAAATCTTGAGAAAACAAAAGCTCTTAAACAAATGCTAGTTTCAGTAGTTTATATCTGAACAAAGTTCTCATCATTTTATTATGTAATAATATTTTATAAAATAGTTGTAATTTTGTTTATATTTCTTATTTTATTTTGTTCTTTACAATTAGCATAGATGTGAAGTATATCATAAAATATATATTAAGTTAAAAATATAATAAATTGGATCTACCAACAAAACTTATTAATAAAAAATAAAAATAAAAACTCTTTTTATCATAAAATGATATTGTGAAAAAAAACATTTATACTTGGTTTTGAATTGATATGTCATTAAATTTGATAAATAGTTAGATATAGTTACTCATATTATTAATATATAGATATTCTATTGATATTGAGCCAATTCCAATAAACTTATTTTAACTAGTAATAGCTAGTCCTCTTGATTTTTCTAGCTAGAGATGACCCACTCATGTGTGCACCAGCTAATCCTTCATGCATCTCTTCTATCAAAAGGTTGGCCTCTTTCTCGTTTACACAACGTAAGAGTATCTGATAATGGTATCTTTTGTATAAGATATCCCTGCTAAGGAAGAATTGGAACATCATCCTTCTTATGAATCTCTTTCATTCTCCACGACTCCGGGCGAGTACTCTCTCTTCTAGATATAACTCTTGATATCGAAAACTCATGCTAAGCTCAACTAAAAGGGGCTCCACAAACGCGATAGAGGAGTACTTAATGTGCATTGACCGAACATGAATTTTCTATTCGACCACATTAACACGGTTTATCACTCTGCTAACACTATGTGATCCGGTCAAGGTGAATTGAATGGTCTTTTTCCACTTGACAATGGGAGAATGGAACATTGCTCAAGCGGGCCATTGGGCGTAATCGTAAGAAACACTTTTGATTTCATCCCTGTAGTTCTGGTTCTTGCTCTAAAAATGAAGAAAGACTTGTCGGAAATCGCTGGTTGGGCTGGTCCGACCAAGAAAGACATGGACTTGTTGGGCATCTCACTTGGAATGCAAAGCATTCTTTTCGATCTTGTACTAAGGTACACTGAACACCCACTAAATCTCAACGAAATCAAATAAAACTATAAGCAACTACATCAAAAACCTCTATTCTTGACGCAAACAAACGCTTTCTTGGAATTAATTGATAGGCACTTACTGTTATAAGTATATAAACAACATCAACTGCATAAGAATAAGGTTCAAGTTGATGAACAAGAGAAGGCCGCAATAGATCTCCATCACCATTCTCCCCCAGGGCTGATGAATTAGGTTGAGGAAAATATGAGGCGACCTCATTAAAGAGAACATTCAAAGATACATTTGCATCTAGAAATGATTTGGTACAAAGATACTGCTAAACTTTGGTTGGGTAATGGTAAGCTGATTCGAATATGGGATGATGTTTGGTCGTGCACTCAAAAGAGGACACCAAAATTGTTCTATTAAATAGTTCAAATCTATTATATTTTTTTTAAAACATAACAATTGTATGGAGTTATTAATTTTAAACAAAGAACACGTAGATTAATCATGTTATAGAAAAATATAGAATACAAATTCAGGATTTATTCATGTATTGTCACTAAACAGATGAATAGTAATATTTATTCTAGGGTAAATTATACTGATATCCCTTTCTTTTAGGGAAATTAGACTCTCTACACCCTAGTTTCGGAAAATGATACTTCGCTCCCAAATTTGCAAAATAATTAACACTCAACTCCTTTTTTCATTTTTTTTTTTTTTTTGTTTATTTTTTATTAATTTTTTTAACCAATACCTAACTAACCAAAGTTAAAAAGAAAAATTATATTCCAATTATTTTAAGTTTAAGTGGAGAATATTCCTTTAAAAATTAGGAAAAAAGGGGTTGCGTGTTAATTATTTTGCAAATTTAGGAGCGGAGTGTCATTGATAAGTCATGAAATATGACTTATTAAGCCCATTTTTTAAGGTTTTTAATATAATTATTTTGTATTTTATTTTTAGTTGTATGCAAATCATTGCATTTCTTTTATTTCATTACGTAGTATAAAAATAATTTATTTACATGCATTATTTTAATTTTATAAAGTCTAAATTTTATGTAATGTTTTAGGTACAAACTAGTGTTGAAAAAGAAAAATAATAGAAGAAGAAGTGGGCTAGCAAGTCCACAGGGCCAGCAGCAAGCAGAAAGTCCACAGGCCAGCAGAAAGTCCACAGGCCAGCAGCAAGCCCAGCAGACCCACGGATTGCACTCCAGCCGCACCACACTAGATCAATGCTCAAAAGAGCTTTAATTGAAATTCATGGGAGCTTGCCGTGGATTGCATGTCCCTTTGTTGCCGCAATGCACCGGATCATTGCCCCATTAATGAGTTCACGTGACAAGCTTGCTTTGACCAATTGCATGCCATTTTTTCTACCACACCACACATGATTATTTCTCTTTTGGTCCCCTAAATGAAGATGCTCCAGCAGTAAAAAAACAGCAGCAGCAGCCGCCTGGGACAGCAAGCAAAAACTCCATTTTTTTAGGCTATTCTTCATTGTTTTCTCTCTAGTTTTTTTTTGTAGGATTTATTTTCTTTAGTTTCTTTTTGTAATTTCTTGGCTATGATTGGCTAGACTTTTAGCTTGGGCTAAGGGGGAATCCAAATTTGTAAGATAACTAATTTCTTTTAAATTCATTTTGAGTTTCAATGTTTAAGATTTATTATTTGATTGTTCTCATCTTTTTGTCATTCCTTTTATTTGTGGTTCTATAATTTGAATCTTTTCATGAGTTCAATCATGTTTTTCTCATAGTTAAGTAAAAATTTTAGTTCCATTAAATCTAAGAACTCTTAATTTCATTGGATATTACTTTTTACTACATTGTTGCTAGATTAATTAGTACAATGTCGATTTTAGGTTTTTCCAATGTAGTTATTTATTATGTGTTTAAATTAATGAACAATCAAATAGTATTTCTAATTTAGATTTTATTAAAAATGGTTTTTATTGCAAATGTTCCAATTGAGAGTTTGGGATGTGAAACCCCCAATTGTGTAATTCCATGGATTTAAATTGAATTAGTTTATCTTAGCAAATTTGAGGAACCCAAAGCCCTAGCAATTTTTAGATTTGAGTTTCTTTACCTATTTAAATTGTGAGTTTTCAAAACAACCAAAACATTTTCTTGATTTAATTTCTAGTGTTACGTGTTTATTTAAAACCCCTCTCTCCGTGGTATGACAACCCACCTTACCATACATACTGCCATTTTACCTTATACACCCACACATATATTCATACATATCAAATTTGATTAGTCTCCATTAAAGAACGACGTTTTGGAGGCCGACCAGTCATTTTCCCAAATTAGGGTGTAGCAAGTCTAATTTCCCCAAAAAATGGGGTGTTAGAGTAATTTACCCTTTATTCTATTACAACTTCTTATATTCCTTATAATATTAATTAATATTATACTGTAATAACCATTGCACTATATCAAACGTGTCCTAATTGCTAACTAAACCAACACAAAGAAAAACCTCACAGTACTTTTTAAGTTTAAACGACTAAAGGGATAAAAAGTTAAAAACCTAACCTCCACCTATTAGTTTACAATGGACCAAACCTAATAGCTAGTGGTTACCGTTCATATTTACTAGTCGCAAACCCGTGCGATGCACGGAAAAACTTTTATAAAGACAGTGTGTGTAATCAAAATATTTGTAATTATTTATCACCAAAAAAAAAAAAAAAAATCTCCATTACCTTTTGAGCATACTTATGAGCTTTTTTTTTTTTTTTTTGTAGGTTTTCAAACATTCACGAAAATAAAAGAAAAAAAAAAAAATTCTAAAGACTTGCATCCGCAAAGGAACTAAGTTAAGAATTACTTTAAGCATCACAAAAATCTATAAACCCTATATAATGGTAGAGCTAAATTTATATAAAAATAAGCATGGAGAACCATAAAGTAAGGGTCATAGATGTGGTCACATAAACCAGATCAAATAGCAATAACTATGTCTTAGTTCACTTGAACAATTCATTCTAATGCATTGAGTTATGTTTGGTTGTGTTAGAAGCGAGCTGTAGCAATTAATGACAAAATTAGACCATTTAAATATACAAAGAATTCTACTATTCTTGAGCAATAAATTGAAAATATTTTTCCAACTCATATTCAATTCAAACATAAAAAATGGAAATTATGGCCTAAGAGCAAGTAAAATCCAAGGCATGGAATTAAGAAGGCTTTGGAAAACTATAAGATGCAAATGTACAAATAATAAATCCAAATAGCTTAACGTTTATCCTCACAAATTCAAGACAAATTTACCTAAAATTGCAAAAAAATAAAAATTGAGAATCTAAGCTTTTGCAAGAGTGTCTTGTTAATCTGGGGACTAAACTTTATCAAGCATAAATTTTAGTTGGGGACATCACCACTAATGTTGCTATAGTATCACTAACTTTAGCAAGTAAAGATTAGACACAAAAAATGAGTATTTATCATTGACCCATCAATCACATAACATGCTATAATCATGTGTATTGCTAATCTATATGCTGAATTTTAATCAGAGGCAAGACACATTAGCTAATCAATATTGACAAAAATAGCAGAAACTTTTATTATAACAAATCAATCGATTACAAGTTTACAACAAGTCGAATAGCATCAATTAAACAATATGAAATGATCCATAACACAACGTAGTGACACACGTCTCTCCCATTAATTCTTCCCCTTCTTTGATGCATTCTCTACACAATCTGCAAGCTCGGGGCAGGGCTAAGTTAACCTTTGTCTACCCACTTTAACAAATAGTAAATTAACTTGTGGACTGCCACAAATGCATCTGGAAAGAACTAAATTGAGAAATTGGCCAAAGAAAAAAAAAAAAAAAAACTGCATTCTGTCTTGTCATTAAGCTATATATGCAATCACATTTACCATTAGCAATATCTTCAATGTCAAACACTACAACTGGACATTTACTTTTATGGTTTTCAGCCACCTCATCTTCAATCTCTTCCAATAGTACAACCTAAGTACATATATAATACGCTTTCTTCTCTTCAAAAAAATTTGCATTGTGTGCTTAACCAATAGTCATCATTCTCTCATTCTTTTAAGGTGGTTGCAAGCAGGGTTGAATTAATATCAACAATTATGCAAGTTATGCAATTGAAAAGCATTTGTGTGCTTAACCAATGAACTCCGAATCCAGCCCACTAGGTGAAAATGCAATATTTTTTGCTGCAAGTTGATTAAACACAAAACAACTACCCTTTTGCTTTCATCCATGTGAGCCTTGTTCCTCACCAATATCTTCTTAACATTGTCAGATGCATGTTGTTCAATGTTGCAAATCCAATTCCTAATGTCTGAACAAAGAGAAACATATCTCCATAAGAACTAAAAGAATTAGAATTATTTTTCAAAATCTTAAAAAAAAAAAAAAAAACCATAACAATCGCCAACCATAAAAGAAAATATACAAAAAAGAAACCAAATGAAAATTAAGAACTTGAATCAAATTTGTTGCAAGATAGCACCTAACATGAATGAAATCACCAATTGCAAGAAGAGAGAGAGAGGGAGAGGAGAGATCTGGAGCTGTCTAAGAAAAATAAGACAGAGAGAAATATATTGTATGAAAAACAGCTAATAAACAAAAAGAGAAACATCTTCTTGACAAATTTTGCTACAAAGATTTATTGAATGAAATAATGTGCTAACTGGATGAAGATGAGGCTTCACATGAAGACCTCATTGGTTCTAGTACCTTTTTGGCTTTTGACTCTAGCTAACTCTTTTAGTTCCTATCACAAGCCAAGTCTTGAACGATCTCAGTTGGCCATTGATAACTCCACTCGAATCCCCCCTCTAGAAAGAGAATTCAATCAAAGAGAGCCTTCAAATTTCTGGCATCTAAGGTACATTGCACTTCATTTGCTATGCCATTTTTTGAGATTCACAATTCTATGTAAAACGTTATTCCTACCAAACCACGTATGAACCTTGTGTAAGGATATATGAGATGTATTTTTTTTTTTTTTTTGGGTGTTTAATATAAATTGATGATGCAGATAAAATATTTTCTAATTATATAATTTCACCGAAAGAAGAGCCAAGGTCTATCCAAACCATTCAAACCATCCAGATGTTTACATATAGATAATAAAACATTAATTCATTAAAAACAAATAAACTAAAATTAAGAACCCATCTAAAAAACTGTCAATTTAATTACACCTTTCAGCAAGAACTTTAATAGATTCAAAATACCCAAAAAAAAAAAATTATTGAAAATCCATCAAAACCCAAATGAATCACAGAACATCAACCATAATAAATTCTCAGGAAAAACTTCAACTCTACTTACATAAATTCAAATCTCAAGAACACAAAATTTGACAATTAATAAACGAAATCAACAACACAGTATCACCTTATTATGATATCTTCCTTCTTACCACTCTCCATGTATTATGACTTCTAGGATAACAACAAAAGAAAAGCATCCACAAACCATCAAAATTGGACCGTAAAATCCAATTAAAATCAGGGAAAAAAAACCCACCTCAAGAGCTCCCGGTCTGTGTCTTGGCCTTGAGAATCTCAGTTCCACTGCCAAACTCCTGAAATTCATTGAATATAAAAATTAAATAAAAAACTGAACGCGAAAAAAGTGCCAAAACTCTCAAAGAAGTATGTAAATATCAAATTCATAGATTGAAAAGGAGAAAGCACAAAAAATGAAATAAAAACAGATACAAACAATTAATGGTGGTGATGATCTTGAAAGCCAAAAAATAGGTTTAGAGAGAGAGACTGAGCCAAATGGCTTCGAAAGAAAAAGAGAAAACAGAGTAGAAATACTTACTCAGGTGGAGTGGGTTCAAACTCAAAGACGGTCCCAAACAAAAAAATATGTGAGAGAGAGAAACCTAGAAATGCTGGTTTCTGATTAATTAGATTAGGGAGAAGTCTAGAAAAACTAGCATTGCAAATGATGTGGTCCTTTTGGAGGAGTTGAGAAGTCAGCTAATTGAATGTGGTGGAGAAGTCTAGAAGCCCATTTTAGTTTGGGAGAAACACTGGAGACAAAGTAACGTAGGCTAGAGGAGTAATGGGTGAAGGATAAAAAGGAAGAAAAGATTCAGTGTATATGGTTTGTATTTCTTTTATTTTTTTCCTAACCAAAACGACGTCGTTTTGGGAAAATTCTGCTAATAGAAAAAGAAAGTCAGATCATTAAAAAAAATAAATAAATAAAATAAGAGGAGGAAGCCAGAATTACTTTTTAGTTTTGAGCAACAATTAATTTGTAAATGTCAATTTATTTACTATACATATTTTTCATGTGTTAATAATATATGAGTAGTATAATTCCTAAATAAACATGGCCTTAAAGAGCATTTATTTGTACATTTAAGAGCATAATTTTATACATTTTAATTTATTATTGACACAAAAAATTATTTTTTTGCTCAAATTTTTTTTAAAGAGCATTTATTTGTACATTTAAAAGCATAACTTTATTCATTTAAAGTTATTATTGACATGTGGCAAAGATTTGACATGGACAAATAAATTGATGACATATGGCTTAATATATCCACATATGTCTATAGATATACTACGTGTCAAGTAAAAGGCATTGTCATACGTGCCACATGGCAGAGATATGACAATGTCTTCTGCTTTAATTTATATATATATATTACTATTAAGAGTATTCTTTCCTTGGATTCCACTTAAGATGATGTATAAGGACTATATGTGCATACATAAAAGGACCGTAGAAAGGAGAGTCGAAGTCCTAGGCTAGGCCTCCGTTTAGGGCAGGTTTAGAGAGAGAGAGAGAGAGAGAGGCAAAATTTAAAAATATATATATAATATATTACACTCCTTTAGTATGAATAACTATTATTCATTTTAAGGAATGACTATTTATAAGGAATAACTATTCATTGTAAAGAAAACACAATCAAACCAATAAAAAGCCATTCCTTATAAATACCTATTCCATTACATTGTCTATTACAATGTCCTAAACATGCATTAAGTTTCATAAAAAAAATGAACAAAGTAAATTTTTTACTTTTTACTTATTTCCACTTTTTTTCTTAGTTTTAATAGGTTTGGTCGAAAATAATAGGTGGATGTTAGGTTTTTATCCTTTTACGTCATAAAATATATATATATATATAAATAAAAAAAAAAAAAAACTTAAAAAGTGTTATGAGGTTTTTTTTTTTTTTTTTTTTTTTGGGTGTAAGTTTGATTAGCAATAAGTTAATTTTTTTTATTTTTTATCTCAATTTTAATTTGAAATTTAAATGAACTAACTTATTTTTAAAAAAAATTAATTTAAATTTTGAATTGTGAAAAGTGGATTGAGATCCTCTAGAATAAGGTACTCTACAAGATAGAGTTCTCTAAATCTACACATATAATTTGAAATAAAGGGTTAGAAAATTGACACATCATCAATCCATTAGTAAAATCCTAAATTGGTGTTACAAATAACCAAAAACAATCCTAACTTGATAAACACCGTCAAACTCTTTTTCTTTTCTTTTTTTCTCTCTCTGCTCTAGAAAAATCATCAACCCAACAAGAAATTATTCATTCATCTCATTGTATTGTACATGTGGTCCTCCCAACCAACGTGTAAATACAACAGCCATCAATCTTTACAACGCCTCCTTGCTATTATTTTCATTTGTCCATATTTGGGTTTGATTTATAATTTCTCAAACGAGTTTAGAACTTTGTTCCTCAAATCTGTTGGGCGTGTGACATCAATATATATTCATAATATGAGATTTTGCAAACTGGGTTTGATTACTAATTTCTCAGAGAGTTTAGAACTTTGTTCCTTAAATGTCTGTTGTGTTTATTTCTCAGAGGAATTTGTCTCTCTAACTGTCTTGTGTGTTAGAGCCTCTGGCCTAGTCTTTGTATAGCTCTACTAATCAATAAAATTTCCTTTGAATTACCGAAAAAAAACAAAATCTGCACGCCATCAACCTGTTCAAATCTCTTGAATCCAATCTGCAAAAAAATCTGAGCCATCTTGTTGGGAACTCATAATGGAAGCCATTCAAGTTTCTAGTCCGGAAGGATCTTCTTGAAACTCTAGTTGTAACCAAAGAAAGGACATGAAAAAAAAAAAAAAGAGAGTGTGTAATGAAAGGAAGATTGAGGAAATCCAAAAAAAAAAAAAATTGGTGAAAAAGATTGAAGGAGCTTTACCTTCATGCGTGAAATCAAAATTAACGGAATGGGTATGAGTTTAGAAAAATAGTTAGTTTATCATTGTTTCTAAAATCCATTTTTTTTAGGGATTTTGGTATGGATGGATGATATGTTATAATCTATACCAATTATTTTAAAAGAAATGTTAGATTAATAAAATTCTATATGGTGTAGTGGCGGAGCCAGAAAATTTTTCTAAGGGGCGAAATTTAATATAACAAAATAAAAAATAAAAAACATTTTTCTAATTCCTAAGTAAACATCAAATGGATTTACAGGTCCTGATGGCTTACTAGTGAGATAAAATACTAAACAATACCAAACTTTCTAAGCAAACAATATCTATTTCTTTATGTTAATAACTTTGAGCTTTTCTAGAGAGTTTAACATCTAAAGTTTTAGCATTTGGGATACAAGATTGAACATTAGCCTCTCAATCTTGCACATTTTCTCTTAAAATATGTATCATCCCAATTTTAAAAAATAATTTCCTTAAAATATATATCAATTGTGAATGGTTTCATCATAAATTACACAAAATCTAAATATTCAATATGTATAACTGATGCAAAATTATTTAATTATTTTTATTATGATAATGTACGCAGTTAATTTAATATACAAATACTTACTCAATATATATAAACAAAATTTTGTTTTACCAAAAAAACAAAGTCAAAGAAAAACATTTTGCAACTTAAAAAGCTAGGGGGAGCATCCCCTGCCCCCCTCTGGCTCCGCAGTGATGCGGTTGAATACTCTAATAATATAAGAGTAAAACTTTAGTAAAGTTCTTTAGGTTAGGTATATTAGGTTTTCCAATTGAATTAAAATATATGATTACATTAACAAATGAAACACAAATAATGTTATCTTTTCTAAAAATATTTAAATTTAATGTATTTAAATTCAACTAAATATCTAATATATTTAACTTTATAAATTATATATAAGTTTTACCCATAATATAAACTAACTCTAGAGAATCTCCGTGAAAAATAAACTCACAATAAAAGTTAGCTTATTCCTAACGAAACGGACAATTTCTCTTTGGAAGTTTGGTCGACACCCACTAATCAACCACTCACTAAAGTAAACGGACACTTTACCTTTTGAAAAGTTAGATGGACAGGCTAGCCAACTCTTTTTAATATATATATATATATATAAACAGGCACTAGCCAACTACTAATTAAAGAAAACGGACACTTATCTTTTAAAAAATTGATTTGTTGGTACAACCTAAGAGATGATGGTATTTAACTTTTTATTATTTTTATTTATTATTTAAATTAATATATATAAAAAATAGGTAATACCAATATCACATTAGATAGTAATAATATTTTTTTAAAATTTGATTTGTTGGTACCAACCTCAGATATGATGGTACTTATTATTTTTATTTATTATTTAAATTAATATTTATAAAAATCAGATAATACCAACATCACATTAGATAGTAACAACATCATATATAATGATACTTGGGTAAAACTTAAGTAAAGTTCCTTAGGTCAAATACATTAGGTTTCTAATTGAATTCAAATACATTAAATTTAAATATTCTTGAAAAAGATAATATTGTTTGTGTTTTATTAGTTAATACAACTATATGTTTGAATTCAATTGGAAAACCTAATGTATCTAACCTAAAAAACTATACTTAAATTTTACTCATAATATTTATATCATATTTAATGATATGAATTAAGTAAATACCACTCACATAAAAGGTAATTAGGTATGGCAGGATGACCCTTAAAGGAAACGGACACTTTTTTATCTTTTAAAAGTTTGATTGACAGACTGGCCGACCACTCATTAAAGAAAACGTTCCTTACAAATGTTCTGGTCTTTGATTAATCCCACTTGTTCATTTCATAGTTGTATATTCCGTTCCGTTCCGGCCGGAACGGATGGAAAATCTCGTACAAGTATGCAAACCGGTACGAGACAACCCCCCATTCCACCTCGAGTAAAATTTCGGAGTGTTTCGGCCGTTTCGGTGAATTTCAGGATGTTTCGGCCGATATGTGTATTTCGGCCGGTTTGCTTTTTTGGGTTTTATTTTTTTCTCTGCTCTCCTTCTTCGCCCCTTCTTCTTCTTTCTTCTTTCTTTTTTCTGCCCAACTCTCTCTCTGTCTCTGTACCAGCTCGCCTCCAGCTCCTCTCTGCGTCGTCCCCTTCTTCTTCTTCTCTCCTTTGATCCTTTCCCGCTCCTTCTTCTTCTTCTTCTTTTTTTTTTTTTTTTTTTCCGGCTGAGGCCTCTCTGACTCTCTAGTCTCTACCTTTCCTTTTCTTTGTTTTTTTTTTTTTTTTTTCCTTTCTTTTTTGGTTTGAGTGCCATTCACGTGTTTTAGTTTCTCTTCTTTTCTTGTGATTTGATGCCACAATTAACCAGATTTGATTAGTGCTTCAAGTCCACTCCCACAAACCCAGCAGTGCGGAAGTTCCTTCACTGTACCTTTTTTTGTTTCAAATGTTATACGGTACAGCAACTTTTCAAATGTTATACGGTACAACAACTTTTCAATTATTCTATTTTACACTTTGAAATGAATTTTACTCTTTTGATTTATTTATTTATTTATTATCTTAAGTGGTATTTCTTTAGATTTTATATTTCTATTATTTATTATTCAAAATACAAGTGTAAATTTATTATTATTATTAATATTAAGATTGATATGTACTTATAATTTGAAAGATTCCTAACTAACAAATTATAAATTTTGATGAATAAATGTATAGAGGAGTAAATCAATATATATATATATATATATATATTTGCGGTAAACCCGAAACGGAACGCCGGTATTGACCGGCACCGAAATATCCCATTCCAATGGCCAAACCGAAACGGGTGCCGAAACGGAATATACAACTTTGGTACTTCATTTCGGATTCATATCCCATATAATGGGTATTACATGCAATACCAATTGAGTGATTGAGATTGAACACTTAATAAAAAATTATTAAAAATTTAAAAAAGTAAAAAGTGAAAAATTTTTGAAAATATGAGAAAAAAAAAAAGGAAAAGAATTACAACCATATAATACTTTTTGAGTATTGCTTGCTATATGAATCCATTTCTCAACCCCACATTTATGCCACCCCCTGCTTTACTTTTTCACGGGTAAAGACATTACATCTCTTTTTTTTTTTTTTTTTTTTTTTTTTAAGTTAGATATTAAGTTTAGTGTCTAATGTTGGTCCCGTTGGATTTTGTTAGGTCTTTTACATATTGGTTGGCTTTGTCTTATTTTGCATCTAAAACAATTATTCATATTTTTTTTTTCTTTTTTAAAATGAATACAAAAAAATGATAAAATAATTCTAATAATTTATTTAAATCTTTTTTGGTAATTTATATCATAAAAATGGTAAGATAACTTTCGTTTTTTTTTTTTTTAAACAAAATATAAGATGTGAAAATTCATATAAAGTGTTTTAAAATGTGTTATATATTTTTTAATCCAATATTATTAGTTACAAATTGTTTATGTATTTATTTAATTATTTATATAATTTTAAAATTATTAATTAAATTATTTTATAACGTCACCGGTCCAACCAATGATACGGAACCACTTTTTTTTTTTTTTTTTTTTTTTTTTTTTTTTT